>CM069595.1:10235246-10248866 GCA_035771175.1 Paratinospora sagittata | reverse complement strand
GATAACATCGGGCTGATCTCATTGATGATTCAATTAAGTTGGGGTGAGCAGCTTCAAGCAACTTCTCTGATTTGACAGCCAAACGGGACCGAAATAAATATCAGAGATCCATTATTTGTCCTTCTCATGTAATCCGTGCGTTGGTAGCGTAACCCCACCTTTTCATGACTCAGATTTTTTTCTTTCCTCTTTTTCTCCCACTGGAAAAATTATCATTAGGGTTTGGTATTTGGATTTGGTTAGCCCAAAAAAGTCTTGATGATTTTTTATTCTTAAAATTTGTTTTTAAATATATTATAAAAATTTAAATTTTGAAAAGTATATCTTACTTATATATGTAAAAAAAATTGAAAACTTGTTTTTATTGTGCCATAAACCAAACGGGACATTCATTAAAATATATCCTTGTGACAATATAATTAATGTATCAAGATGAGCTCACGCACAAATTGAATAATTAGGAAAAGATACTGAAGTACTTGTGCTTCAACCTGTTTGAGTGTTTTTTTTAGAGCGCTTGTGTTTCAACTTAATGACAGTTTTTCTAAAAAGTGTGTTCAGAAAATATTGGTCTCTTCAACTTTTTTAAGAAATATTTTTTTTTTTCTTTCAGTGCAATTTAGTTAAAAACAAGTGTTGTCCGCCGCCTCCGAAAACACTTTGGCAAAGATCTCTCGCCACTATACCTTTAGCAATAGTCACAGTATTAGAATAAGTATAGAAAATTCTCGCATTCATCCCATCCATTGCTAATTAATTTTGTACTAACTTGAGTTTTGGATTTGAATTCCCTACTTAGAGACTTTTCTTTGTCTTTTTCATTAAAACCTCCCATTGGGATTGGATGAAGTTACTTGATAGATAGATGGTTGGAACATATCTTCAATCTTTCATTAACACCACAGAGAACCCACACCTCACCCACCGCTTACGTTAGCATCAATCACTGTTCACGCTCTTTGTTACAAAGTCGTTCATCCTCAAGCTCCACCTTCATTTTCTTCTCTCACCAGTCTCTTACTTCTTCTTCTTCTTCTTCTGAACTGTGTTTCTTGCAGCAAAAGTTACAGAGGAACACAACAATGGCGGGTCCGTGTCGTCCTAAACACCCAGAAGAAGAAGAAGAAAATCAGAGACACCAACAAAAGCGTCTCTGCGATTTCTGTGGAACCTCAATTGCAGTTCTATACTGCAGAGCCGACTCTGCCAAGCTCTGTTTCAGCTGCGACCGCGAGGTTCACTCCACGAACCCTTTGTTCAAAAAACACACTCGCTCTCAGCTCTGCGACTCCTGCGATTCCAACCCCTCTTCCATTCATTGTTTCACGGATAACACCGTTCTGTGCCAGAACTGCGATTGGGCCTCGCACGGTCACGCCACTGTGTCTTCGTTTCACGATAGAAGGCCTGTTGAAGGGTTTAGTGGGTGCCCTTGTGCGGTTGAATTGTCTTCGTATCTGGGGTTTGAATATTTGGGCAAGAAGAACAAGTGTTGTGTTTTGAAAACTAGTACTACTACTACTACTACTACTACTACTACTACTAATAATAATAATAATAATAATAATAATACCTTTGATGATGATGAGGGGTATTCGGATTTGTTGGTGTGGGAGACTCCGAACATTGTTAGTTTAGATGATTTGATATTGTCTGGTGATTCTGGGCAGAGTTTTCAGGCTCTTGGGATTCCTCCTTTACCCAAGGTAAGCAGAAGGCACTTCTGTTTTCTTCTTTTTTTTAGATTTGATCTGTTTTGGGATTATAGGATAATTGGGTTTGGATGCTACAATAGAAATAGTTTAGAAAACGAATTTGCTCATAAATGAAATTTTTTGCTTGCTTTTCAAGATTGAATTCCTTTTCTTCAATGTGAACTGAAGTTTCGGGAATTGTGCTGGTTCAAGAACAGTTTTCTATGTCCGAAAATCCAAAAATTTAAAAACAAAGAAAACTTATTCAAAAAACAATTATGGAGAATTTTACTAAAGAAATAGCCCATTTTCATAAAACGATAACAAATTGTTTTCTTTTGTTGAATTTTTATTTTCAAATTCTATTCGTGTTTTCAAATTACAAACCAAACCTAGTAGTTTATGGATGTGCTTGGTTGTATTTTGCCTTTGGTTTGTGATTCAAAAACAGGAATCCGATCCAAAAATGAAAGTTCATAACTTTTTATCGGTTTCTGAAAATAGAATTTTTTTGAGTAAAATTTTAGAAAATTGTTTTGACAAACCAAATGCTTTTTTTTTTTGTGTTTTCAAGTTTTAAGATACTAAAAAACTGTATCCAAGTCACAAAAGGGACTTTAGTTTGCTTGGTTAATTAGCTTAATGTGGTGTTTAACTTCCTTGGGATCTTGTGTGTTGTTGCATCAGAATCGGAAAACAGCTTGTGGGAGATACAAAGAAGAGATGATTCATCAGCTCCGCGATATGTTGAAGGCGGAAAATAGGTTGGAATTGGATGATGATTTTGAGGAGGTTGAAGCGCTTCTTGGGTTCCAACCTCTGGTATCTGAGCCAACTTTTGATCAAGGATGTGCAGGTTTTGATTATTATGAGGTAAAATTCTTCTACCTACACTTTGTTTTGTTCAATCTTTGTAACAAATTTAGACACTGTTATTGCTTGTTGTCTTCCATGAAGTATGAAAGTGTTAAACATTAGCTTGTTTGGTAGTGTAATTTTGCTTGAGCTTCTTTACTTCTGAATTGTCCTACATTTGATTTTCTTTTTTTTTCTTGGAAATTCTTAGATGAATTGCATTTTTAGGCTACATACTATTGAATAATACAACTGGTGACCTTATAGAATGGAGTTGAAGAAGCAAATTCATATACTAAACCTCATGTAGTTGGGAAAAGGATTTGCTTAGTTGAATTTAATGTTGAAACAATATATGGAATGGGGCAATAATTGATATTCTTATGATTTTTTAGACATTTGGCATTTTTTGTCCATGTTCTAGTTGCTGTTAAGGTTTGTCAGATCAGTAATTCTGTGGGACGTAGAATTGCTAATTCTTGAAGAAACTTTGTTAGATTATCATGGTAGGTATGATGGTGGATGCATTTTTCTTTGAAGGCTGAGAAAAATGCACATAACAAGATTCCATCTAGGTCAGAGTTATATTACTCTAAGTAGTGTAAATCATCTAGGCAATGAGTCATCTAGGTCAGTTTTCATTTCAGAGACAAAGCTTTATGAATTTTCCTGCTGCAATCTGCTGAAGATGGACCCAAAATGCTCAAAGTTCATATTTTGGATTTGGTCTTAAAGCCTTATAATAGCAATGTGCTTTTCCTACCTAGTAATTTTCAGAATTATTTGAACAATTTTTGTTCCCTTGATCTAAGACAGGTAGATAGATGGTTCTTCAAGCCGACCCATATTGTCTTCTTTTGCAGGGAAGTTTGATTCAATGGAATGGCGGCTGCAGCGAGGTGGCCAACGAGACATTATCAGGAAGCCACCCTGAAGAGAATAATTTGTTACCTCCTGATAAACCAAACGATGCTGGTGTCAGCGGAGCACATTCCAATAATATTCCCGAGAAACCAAATGAGAAGCATTCACAGAATCCTATTCGTAGAGAATCCTTGCCTCGCCTCCCAAAAGTTGCTCAGCGCGACTTGGGCAACCATAACAGAGATCTATCGATATCAAGGTACAAAGAGAAGAGAAAAACAAGGAGGTAATATTCCATACTAATTTTACTTCCATACATTTCATGCAAGAAATTGGCATGCATGAAAGCTTTCATCCCAGGTTGTGGCAGTGGGTTGAACGAGAGAAAATGGGTCGGGTCTGGTCGGGTCGACACAGTTTTTAAAAACATAGGCCTATCACACGACTCGACTTGGTCTTATCCGGTTTTAATCCAATCCAATTGCCTGACCCGTGAACCTAGCTTAAACCTGACTGAAACTGGTCGGTTCGGTCGGGTTTGATCCCGTTCTATGAGCCCCCATATTTCCAACTACTACATTTAGTCCTGATGTGATTTAACTGTGTTAACAGATATGAGAAACACATCCGGTATGAATCTCGCAAAGTTCGGGCTGAGTGCAGAACAAGGATAAGAGGCCGCTTTTCTAAGGTGGAGCACTGAAATACATGGCTTTTCTTGGAGTTCATTTCATATATTTTGTTATAATCTTTTTGTTTTCTTTTGCTTATTAGGAAAATAAATTTTCATATGTATTAAATTTCAAAGAAAAGGTCTACTGTATTATCTAGAATTGGGCTTCTTTTAGTAATATTATTTTTCAAAACATGCGAGTCTGAAGCATTTTTATTATTTTATAGCATAACAAGACTTACAACCTAAGACATATAAGAAGTTTCACTCTTTCACGCTAACAAAAGACATTTTTTTAAGAAGAAAAATAAAATTTTTCGATACTTGTTTTTACGATACGTTCTACGTCGGCACCCACAGACTAATAAAAACGCCATTGCTAGTAAAACATTTTGTGTCTATTTAGTATGATTGGCAATAAGCTTCAAAATATATATAATTTGACATCCAGATTATATATATATATATATATTAAGAAATTAAAACTACTAAAAACTTACAAGAAGGTTTAAGAAAAACAAGGGGACTTATAAAATATGGTACTATATAGGGTAGTGATATAATTGGAAGCTTTAATTAGACATGGATAACCTGTGGAGGTTGAGAACAGCAGAGATGATCAGCACAATGAAGATGAAAGATGCCATTAGAGAAAGTAATGCAGAAGCCAACATCTCATGGCAGTACTTCTCAAACATGTTGCAGAATTTGTTCCAGTGCACGTGGGAGTTGCCTTTGTAAGCAACCTCCCCCAGTGCAGCTGCTGCCCCGTTTCCTGAGAACAACAGCCCCACTGCCATCAAGTCCATGATTATGATCACCACCTCCATCACCCTCTTTGACTTCTCATCTTTCTTATAACAACATTTGTACTTTGTTGCTAACAGCACCACCAACGATGATGCAGCGTAGGCGCACCCTATCGCGTTCGTAATCATGAAATATCTAATATAACCACAAAAACAAAAATTATGCTAGATTCAAGCCCACCCCACCTAACATACAAAATAGAAATAAAAGTGACACAAGATATTTTTACAATGAGTAATGTTATATGTACGTTAGGTCCAATGTCAGTCAGCCTTCTTTAAATATTTTAGGGATACGCATGCTTTTGGATATGCTGAGCAATACACACACATTCTTATAGCATCCAAAGGAGTTGGGTACCAGTATTAAAAATTTGTGTTGACACCCAACGTACATAAAATATTTTTCTTATGCAATTCAAAAAACTTAAGTCCTATATTCACAAAATGCACTAACACTCTTTCAACTTTTCTCTCTTAATCTAAATCTTAATGGTTACGTAGACACACAATTGTCACTTCAAGAAAAAAAAATTCTTGGCTCCGCAAAACGATATACAATTTTAATTCAGGCTACACATTCTAACAAGAAAAATATTTTATATACGTTGGGTGTTAACATTATTTTTTGACGTTGGCACTCAGTACCTTTGGATATTTTGGAGACGCGCATATATTGCATAGCATCCCTAACATCTAACAAAGGTTAGAAGTAAGTGTAGGAAAATGACGTTGGTACATAACGTATCTTTAATATTACTCTTCTAGTAATTTCTACATTTCAACCATGGTCATCTTTCCCTCAAAAGAGTTTGGTTTATAAATTCGCATCACAAGGAACTTTATTTTCATTCCATCAATATGTATAACTACTTCTTGAACTCTTACGACCAGGTTTGAGGTTCGCCACCACATATATAGACACCTGTATAACAAATCAGAGTAAAGATGAAAAGTGACAGTTTCTGAAACATCTTTTGAGACACCTCACAGTCATGACAATTTTCTGAAAAAATCAAGCTAGCTATATATCTTAATAAAAAGCATGAAAAGGGTACATCGAATCCATATATATAGATATAAAGATACTTACACACCGCCAGAGGACGACTTGGTCTGAGCAGTTGCCGGGATGGTTATGGCAGGGAGGCCGGGAAAGATGGTTACTGAGACCAACTCATACTCCTTAGCCAGTCCGGCAAGGATTGAAGCCACCATGGTTGTCACAGTGGCCATGAACCTGAGGATGAAATCAGAAGCTCTTCTAACAATACCACCAGCACTTCTTTTAGGGTTCTCATCATAATCAACCCTATAGTTCATCCCGTTAGAAACAATGGGCTTCCCTTGTATTTCCATTCCTTGCTACCAAGTACCCCAGTACTAACAGTCAAGACAAACTATAGTGTATATATAGAGCAAGAGATGGAGAAAATTAAATATTGAATTGATAGATGTTAAAGCTGTTGGGAGTTGTGTATATAACTGCATTGTAATGGAGACAATTGATTCAAAGCTGTTGAAATTTCTATAAATCTCATAGCAATTTAAAATAGTAACCAAGAAAATAAAAAATGTACTTAAACCATTAATATTTTTTGAATCAATTGACTATAGAAGGGGTCCCTCCTTGAAGTATGACAAAATGGCCAGTTGATAACATTAATGTTGTATATTTCTTTAGTTGATTAAAATTTACCACTCAGATAAAGCCAATATTATATACGCTTGTCCCTCCTCAGCTCCCTATGTATATATATATAACCTTAAAAATCTTTTGTAATAATTTAATTTATTATATGTATTATCTATGTCTCCATGACCTAGCTAGGTGGCTTCCATGTGGTAGAACTTTTCAATAAAAGATTTATATATGGACATTTATTGTGTGGTGAATGTAGAATTGGGTATCGTAAGAAGGGGTAGTTGAGAGTCCGAGGATCTCAGTGCATAGTGGTTAAGGGGAAGAGGTCTCAAGTTTGAAATTAAACTGAGGCCAAATTTCGTATTTACTGTGCTCACCACTCTTAAAAAAAGGAAGCCCAAGCCTCTGCGAACTCCCGAGTCTAGGACGACTAGTTTCGCTCTAAAGGATAAGGAGGACACATCACAAGTGCCGCAAAAAAAAAAAAAAAAAAGAATTTAGACTTGGGTGGTCTTTTAAAATCAATAGATCTTATGGCATAATGTTTGGCCATGAAGGGTGAGTCTGGCTCAAGCTAATTAATATGTATTATTGAAGCACACATGTTTACCATATATTATATTATATATATGGTATGTATGTATGTATATTTGTACGTTACCTAGAGTATTTGATGGCATCTTTAATGCTGATGGTTGCGGAAATCTAATTGCTGGTGACAGCATAAATGAGGCATTGAAGCATTAATTAATGTATGACTGAAAATGAATATTTTCTGTGGATGAAATGGAATTTGTAGATAACTTGGTCCTACGTATTGAATTCATTGAGGGAGAAAAGGCCTACAGAGAACTATAGAAGTGAGTCAAAGACTTAATAATATCTGGTCTTTTCCCTAATGGGCCTCCGTTATAGTATCTGGCCCAGTTGTATAAGATATTGTCCAATACCAAGCCCAATCCTAAGCCTGAGTCTAAGCTCAAGTTCAAGCTCAACATTCTTACTCGGCCCAAGGCTGCTTCCCACGTGTACTTCTAAATTTTGCGAAATCTAGAAAGCTCGCTTTGCCTTTAATAGCCGCCGGTGTGAGTCACCTTCAGACACGGAATGACCTTAACACCCTTGCGCTTGTTTAGAAGTGAGTAGCACTTTGTGTAATTTTCGGCAGTTTTTGAGGGCATACAATCGAATGAAGAGATAAGAAAGATGGTCCTTTGAATTCAAATGTCCTGTTCATCGCATCTTCCAACCTTTTGACAGTTAGGTTTTCACACCAACTAAAGATCATCAAGTCTATTTTTCTTAATTAATAACCCTACCCTACCATTATTATTATTACTATTTGTAATAAAATAAAAAAAATCTGATGTGAATCTTAGACTGCAACAGGGTAGGCTAGTGGTGGTGATGGAACCCATCCAACCCTACCATTTTATAATGGCCACGCGGATGATCTTATCCACCAAATGAGAAGTTTATGTCCTTAATTTGGGGAAAAAACATGATGTATGAAAATATTTAGATAGTTATCAAAAAGTATTTGACTCAGTAAAAGCATGTCGAGTCTTAAAGTCGTTTCTGTATAAAAATTTTAATGTTCAATTTTTTAAGGCTTTTTCATTGTGAGAGATTTACCATTTTCAGTGGCAAATCTTTAGGAGACAGGGAAAGGGGTGATTGCCCTCTAATATTTTAGAAAAATCATTTATAGGTATGTTATATTATAAAAAAAATGATAAATTATTATTATTTGCCTCCACAATATTTTAGAAAAATTATTTATAAATTATGCTATGATATATATTTTTACTTGTTCTCCAAAATCAAAAGTCTACATTCGTCATTGATCATTCTGCTCTCCCATCAAATAAGGACTCGTGAAAAACAAAAAATAAAAATAAAAATATTTAGATAGTTGATGGTGAAATTATAATGCACCATCGGAATATGACTTTGATTTCATCTACTTTTCATCATCAAATTGATGTGCAAGATGTTTTATAGAAAAAACCTCATCAAATAAATATTAATATAAAGAATTAAAAATGATTGCTGCGTTTTGATTTTTGGTCAGATTGATCCAACCCACCATATTTGATTCAACACAAACATTAGCATAAATTAATTTCTTATGTGATCAATTATTTTATTTCATGTACTAATTAAGTAATTTACAAATTGTGAAAGATATCAAAGTGACTCAAGGATGCGTAAACAAATCTATGATCTAATATACTTTGCATGTCAACCCTAAGAATAACATTTTCTATCTTCTTCTTCTTCCTTAATATTTCTACATTTTTTTATGTGATTTAGTTCACCAAGTTAGAGACAAAGTCTTGGTATAGCGGATAAGCATCTATCCTATCCTACCTGGTTTTGGTTTAGAAAATGTCAATTTACCTTTCTACCACACTTGCGCTGTTTCTTTCGTACACGATAGAGATACACCTTGTTTTGGACCAAGTGGTCATTAATAAGTAATAATTCAAGAATTATTTTATCTTTCATTTTTCGTCTTTTATCTTATTAAGTATACATCTTTCATTTTTTGTCCTTTAACTTTAATTTAATTTAACTATTTAATTATTTTGAATTTAATTACACATAAAATTAGCAGCTTAGTTATGACTCACTTTATACATGGATATTTATATACTACAACCACCTTAGAAAACTATGTATATTAAGTGAATATAGATATTAACATTCTTCTTTTTTAACATGAGAATTTCAATTAATAAAGTTATGATACCATATTAAAAATTAATATTTAATCTAAAAATTATAACTGATAAATAAAAGTCTATATATATATATATATATATATATATATATATATATATATATATATATATATATTTCAAGTGAATGTCTACTTGGTAAATAAAATTTGCAGCACACCCTATGTTTTGTTTGAACATTAAAAAAAAGTTCAAATATTAATGAAGTAGAGAGATTGCTAATTAATAAGTCACTACTTGGTAAATCATATTAATTTGCAACACAGTAACTAGCTAGTTTATATATTTCAAGTGTTTGTCACGTAACATCCGTTTACAGCATTTGGGTCAAATCAAACTTTCATTTTTTATATCTCCAACTGTACGTTTTGAGATTCTGCCACAAAAATGATATACATATAATCAATTTAATTTCTAACAAAAAAACAAAAATTAAAAGCCTAAATCATGAATAATACAAATAATCTCAATTGTTTCATAAAGTAGCGTGTCCTACACTCCAAGAAATCTCGTTCTTCAGTATTGATGATGTCATGAGTTATCTATCTATCTATCTCTATATATATATATATAAATGATGAGCAGTCGTCACTCTCGTATATATATATATGATCTCTGTGCTGTGTGCCTGCAATTCATATTAATTAGTAGCTATATATATAATTACATGAAGTAAATATAAATATATAGTAGCAGAGTTGCAGTAGAGATTAATATTATATTAATTGATCATGGCGTCCGTCGACCAAAAGGCACAAGATCAACCCAGCAGCAAGGTTACTGAGGAAGCGACCGTAGTAGCAGTGGAATCTCAAACTCATCATCATCCTCATGGAACTCCTCCACCCTCCATAGATTTATGTCTCAGGATTTTGCTCTTTGCTTCCACTCTCACAGCCTTGATTGTCATGGTTACTAGCAAAGAGACCAAACTGGTGCCGTTAACGTTGAGTGTTTTCGTGCCTCTATCTGCTAAATTCAACCATTCTCCAGCTCTCATGTAAGCTCAATTAATGCTCCACTATCAATCAATTCTTTTCCTAATATATATCTATATATTCTTTTAAATTATTTCTATTTCTATTTATATTATTTTAGGTAGGTTATTATTAAGAAAGCTAGCTAGAAAAAAGTTGTGCTTTGAGTTAATATGAAGACTTGAATTTAGGACCTTCGGGTCACCACTCAAGGATATATCATTAATATCATTTATTTTATAATAACTTAAAGGTTACGAGTCTAAATTTAAAAAATATATTTATTTATTATTATTTTTTTAATATATTTTTTATTTTTTACTAAAAAATATCTAATTGTTTTTTATGTTTAATTCGGACAATGACTTATGGTATGCATGCAGATATTTTGTTGCTGCAATGACGGTGGCATGTTTCTATAGCCTCGTTACCATCTTTGCCTCCATTTATAGGATTTGGATTAAGCCTTCCCCCACTACCTCCCTCGTCTTGCTCCATTACATAATATTAGATGTGGTAAGCACCCTTTTATATTTTTCTCATACCTAAATGCTGTATATAGTACATATTTTACAGAAAATTCAATTAATATATAGTTTATAATTATGTTGTGCAGGTAATATTGGGAATTGTGGTAGCTGCAACAGGAACCGCTGGTGGTGTGGGTTACGTGGGTTTAAGGGGGAACTCTCATGTGCGATGGGGGAAAATCTGCTCTACTTACAGCAAATTCTGTAGACATGTTGGGAGTTCTATTTTCATTTCTTTATTTGCTTCCATTCTCCTTGTCTTGCTCGTTTCCCTCTCAGTTTACTCCCTTTATCGCCGCAGCCGCTAATGATCAGTCGTCGTCGATATTAATTATACAATTATATTATTATTATTATTATTATTATTATTATTATTATTGTTGTTGATATTGTTCAATATTATTACTGTAAATTAATTAGTTTGTGTGAATTAAAAGTGGTTTCGGGTTTTAGTTTATCTTTGAACTGTGGGATTTTTTATTTTTTTTATTTTTGGAATAAGTTGATTGATTGATTGATTGATTTATTTTGTTTGAAATATAATGAAATTAATGATATTTTGATGTACATGCACTTAATTGTCATTATATAAATATATATTATAACCCAATGAGTGTGCCAACCTACCAAACTTTTATGGATTAATTATCATTTTAAAACTCTAGAAAACTTTAATTTGTTGACCTAATTAAGAACAATAATTAATATGAATGATGTCCTTTTCTTCATTTTGGTTTCCAACGTGATATCATAATAGGTTAGAACACTGGAGAGACATTGAATAACTTTTTTTAAGCAGATTCGACTAAAGTAAATATGATACATGGGTAGGTGAGGTGGCCTTAATCAATATGAAAATGCGGGATTTGAGTTTGGTGGAGATGTATAGGCCTGTCTCAAGCTATTGGGTGCAGGGCTCAGGGTGGGACTGGAATGCTCTATCAGGTTTACTCCATTTTGAGGTTGAAAATAAACTTGCTGCTGTGCTCTTATGGGAAGAGGAGGAGGTTGCAGATGACATATGTTGGGGAGCTTCTAAGAGTGGCATATTAACGGTGACCTCTGCTTATACTATTTCTACTGGCATTCTTATGGGAGATCCTAATTCCCTTTGGAGGATGATTTGGAAGCTTAAAGCTCCTCAAAGATGCAAGACTTTTTTGTGGATGGTTGCGCATCGAAAGATCATGTGCAATGCTGAGCGGATGAAAAGGGGTTTCACCATGGCATCTGACTGTATTGAATGTGTGGGATGTATCGAGGATGTTGATCATATTTTTCGAAATTGCTCTAGAGCCGTACAATTATGGAAGCGTCTATTGCAGCCAGTTGAGTATCATCTTCAGAGCAATTTGGATTTCCATAGCTGGCTTGCTCATAATCTTGCTGGCGTTAATGATTGTAATGTTAACTATGACTGGGCTTCCTACTTTACAGTTGCCGTGTGGGCTCTTTGGAAATGGAGGAATGATTTAGTATTTCGTAATCTTCGTTTTCACTTCGAGTATAGCATGGCTTGGCTTAAAGGGCAAGTGGCTGAAATCATTCATGCTTTTCGTGCCCAAGTGGCGGTCCATGATGATGGACTGATAGAGAGGGTGAAGATGGTAGGTTGGTGTGCTCCCAACCATGGTTGGACTAAGCTTAATACTGATGGATGTCTTAAGAATGCTTCATCGCGAGCAGGGGGTGGCGGTCTTCTCCGTGACTATCGTGGTATGTGGTTGAGGGGGTTTGTGGCTAATATTGGTTCTTGTACTGCAACTGAAGCTGAACTATGGGCTGCTGTTCATGGCTTACGTCTTGCTTGGGAGGAGGGCCATCGTTCTATAGTTTTCGAAACAGATTCGGCTATGGTGGCTGGTTGGTTAAAAGGCAACAGTATGCCGCAGCTTAGCCTTTCCAACTTGGTAAATGAGTGTAGAAGACTCCTTCAGAGAGATTGGATAGTTCAAGTTGAGCACATTTACAGAGAAGGTAATAGAGCAGCAGACTATTTGGCTACTGAGGCTTTGAAGTTCAATCGGGGAGTGCGTATCATGTCTTCCCCTCCCCGTGGGTTATCCAATATTTTGAGGGAAGATGCAACTGGGGTTACTTGGCCTAGGAGAGTTCGAGATGTAGTGTGCTAGTTGTTCTTGCTGGGTATTCCCCCTCTTTTCCTTTCAAAAAAAAGACTAAAGTAAATATGAGTTTTAATCATAAAATTTTTATTTTTTAACATTTGACAGTTTTTTCCAAGTGGGTATGATTAAAATAAATACGATTTTTAATTTTGAGATTTTTACTCCTTAATTATTTTTATCACATATCAATGATCATTTATACTGTACAACAATTAGGTGAATGATGTCCTTTTCACTAATTAGTATTTATATACAATAATAACCAACAATATATATATATATATATATATATATTATTATAAAGAGAGAGAGCGAGAGAGATGTCCTTTTCACTAATCATTGTATATATCCTATGAGCAAGAATATCTTTGTTTTATTATAAAATGAGAGAGGAAGAGATACATATATTAGTTGAATTGAAAAAAAATACTAGCATTACCTTATATTTTAGAATCAAAATCTTGAAGAAGTATGACAAAAATGAGTACATTAATGCAGGCTCTCAAAACTAGCTATATATATATAGCTAGCTAGTTTGCATAATATATTGTATGTAGTAAGTATTTATACGATTTCTTTCTCTGAAAATTCACTAGAATAACTATATTAATTGCAATATAATTCGAATTGCAATATAATACTTTATTGAAAATATGTATTTTTTTTGTATATAAAAAGTGGTTATTAATTGTATACATATCTT
>CM069595.1:10002746-10227746 GCA_035771175.1 Paratinospora sagittata | reverse complement strand
AGTTTGAGGTGGTATAGAAATGCATTTGTCACCTTTTTAAACAGCAGATATTGCAAGAATGAAAGTTTGAGAATAACTTACTGCTTTATTATGCATCTAATGAAAGGATTAATGCAATCTAGCTTTGCAAAGTTGCTTTGGAGTCTAGAGAGATGAGATAAATCAGTCCAACTTAAGTCTATCCACTACAACATAATTCCATGGGATTTGATGTTTAAGAAGTATGAATAAATGGCCATTCTCAATATCAAATTTGTTAAGTAACCAACTTGGAGTTAGTGTGTGATGGGTAGGACAGACCTGCCTCAAGAAGTGGAAGTTTGGAGTTCAGACCTCGTCCCAAGTGGGCCACCCCTCATTTAGCTTTCGGTATGTGACGATAAAGAGGTTCCTAAGCACCTTGAGGGATTAGTCGGGCGAGGCCTGCATATCCTTGAAGAGAAAGAGAAACATTAGTATTCCCAAGGTGACGCTTGGACATTTTTGGCTTTAACCATAAAGGTGGTTCAACACGCAAGTGCTAGGGCTTTTTTGTAATTTAAAAAGTTAAAATAATTCTAATAGTTTTTAATATCTTAAAGTGGTTTAAAAGGGTGATTCAATTCCTTCTTCCATCTTCTTTTTTATTACCCATAATGATGTAGCACAGGGAAGAGAAAAAGAAGAAATTAGAAGAGAAGTAGAAGAAAGGGAACTCAATAATCAAATACTTTTCTCCATTCAATGAAGCTGTCAATTCCAATTACAAACCTATATTTAGATAAATCTAAAATACCTAATTGGCATCATGCTACAATTTAGAAACTAAAATCCTACTAAAATAAAACAATTAGAATCCTACTAAAATAAGTAACTAATCTTATAATAAAATCAACTACTTTAAATAATATAATCATAACTATTTATTTACTGTTTTTATTTTTGTCTTGCATTATTCTCCTCCTCTTAAAGAACTCGACTCAGACGAGTTGAGCTAGGCCAAAGGACAGGAAAATGGTCCTTCCAGGCGAGCAAATACTGTTGAAATTTTCATCAACAAAAGCCATTGGAACATGCGAAAGAATTTCTTTAAATGAAAGTAAGGTAACATATAAGCTATAAAATTGATACTTGTACTTTGAACGACTACGTCTTTTGGCTTGTTCTGCAAAATTCTCCACAAAATTAAAATATGGCCTCCACACATCCATGACATGTTCAACAACCACTTCTTGAATGAAATCAATGTTCTTGAAAGATTCCTCCAATATTAGCCTGTCATGATCAATAATATTTGAAAAGGTAGTTTCATCCGCAACAATGTCTTCAAAATCAAGAATAAAACTTTAGTCAGAGGCAGTGAGTGGTTCTTGATTCTTATTGAGAGGTTGAGGTTCTTGATCGAGAGCAGGACATTGGCTACCTTTGTCAAGTGGAGTGATATTTGCGCTAGTTTCTTCCATTGGTTGGATTCTTAACATAGTAGTCTTTTGAAATAGTGCCTTTGCTATTTTCAGCCCGAATCACAACTAGCATATCTTCTTTCCATTGTTCTACGGACATTTGAAGGGACTGGACTTCAACTTTTAGAATATCAACGTTAGTTTGGAGGAATTTTTGAGAATCAAACATAGAACAAGTATTTGTCATGGTGAAGATGAAAGGCGAAGGAAGAGGATCGAAAAGCTCTGATACCAAATTGATGTAGCACCTGGAAGAGAAAAAGAAGAAATAGAAGAAATTAGAAGAGAAGTAGAAGAAAGGGAAGAAGAAGAAGTAGAAGAAGAAGAAGAAGTAGAAGAAGAAGAAGAAGAAGAAGAAGAAGAGAAGAGGGAGAAATCAATAATCAAATATTTTATTCCATTCAATCAAGCTGTCAATTCCAATTACAAACCAATATTTATAGAAATCTAAAACACCTAATTAGTATCATGCTACAATTTAAAAACTAAAATCCTACTAAAATAAAACAATTAGAATCCTGCTAAAATAAATAACTAATCTCATAATAAAATAAATTACTTTAAATAATAATAATAATAACTATTTATTTACTATTTCTATTTTTGTCTTGCATTGCAATATTACATAAATTAGTTAAATCGAGTTGAGTTTTCTTACTTGTAAATTGACCTAATCCTTAAGTCACATATGCTTCTTAAATCTTTTTTACCCAAAGCACATGACATAGGAATCATGCGTGTGTTAGCGTAGTCCCACATCTCGTGGGTACAATTAGGATGTGTAATGTATAAGTCGTAGGCAACCCTCTCCTTGTAACCCAATTTTCAAGGTTGAGTTAGAGCAGGTGTACGCCGAGGACGGGTCGAGTTTGGATCTCTAGCCCTGCGTGGAGGGGGACTGTTGTGTGACTCTATCCTGGTGCCAAAGGGGAGTGTTAGCACAGTCCCACATTGCCTAGGATGTGCAATGTATAAATTGTGGGCAACCCTCTCCTTGTAAGCTTCTTTTCAAGGATGAGTTAGGCCCATGGGATTTATTAGTGTCAAACCCTAAAAGCACTTGTTTTTCTTAAATTTTGCCTAGCCTTAGTACATGATATTGGAATTTGTTGTAAAATAAAATAATAAAGAAACACAAAGATGTAACGTGGTTCGGCTTTATGGCCTATGTCCATGGGAGAAGAAAGGAGAACTCTTCTTATTCGTGATAATACCTCAATGGAGGAACACCAAATAAATAGACTTACAGAGTTGTTCACTGTATAGTAACTTTTACAATTTCAGTATCTTTTAGATATGACAACTCCTAAATATGGCAACTCCTAAAAATAAGTTTTCCTCTAAATGGTAACACCATAAATGGCAACGCAATCCCCCAGATTTCTCTCTTCTCCGCAACACTCCCTCTCAAGCTGATGAATAAAGATTTACCATTCCTAGCTTGGACACATTTGCTTGGAATGTAGTATGGCTTAACCCTTTAGTGAGCACATCAACAAGTTGATTATTGGTAGACACATATGGAGTACAGATCAATCCACTATCAAGTTTTTCTTTAATGAAGTGTCTATTAATCTCGATATGCTTGGTTCAATCATGTTGAACTGGGTTATGAGCAATGCTTATTGCAGACTTATTGTCACAATAGAGTCTCGTAGGGCCATCCCAGTGTATCTTCAAATCTGTCAAAATTATCTGCAACCATAATAGCTTACAAACCCCTTGTGCCATTGCTCGGAATTCTGCTTCAGCACTTGATCTGGCCACAACATTCTACTTTTTACTTCGCCATGCCACCAAATTCCCACCAAGAAACATACAGTATCCAGTAGTTGATCTTCTGTCAACTACTGAACCAACATAGTCTGCGTCCGTATATGCTTCAAGAACTACTCCTGTGTGTCGTTTAAATAAGATGCGTTGCCCTGGAGTCCCTTTAAGATACTGTAAGACACGGTTAACTGCTTGCAAATGAATATCTTTAGGGTTGTGCATGAACTGACTGATTACATTCATTGCATATGCAATATCAGGTCTCGTGTGAGAGAGATAAATGAGTCTCCCTACTAGTTTTTGATACATCTCCTTATTGACAGTAGGTGCTTCTTCAACTTCTCCAAGCTTATGATTGGGATCAATAGGTGTGGTTATTGGTTTGCATGCTAACTTTCGTGTTTCTTTAAGGAGATCTGTGATGTACTTCTGTTGAGAAATAAAGATCCCCTGTTTGGAATGTGCCACTTCAATTCCAAGATAGTATTTCAACCGTCCTAGATCCTTGATCTCGAATTCTTTGGCTAGAGACTGTTTCAGGCTTTGTTTCTCATGCTCATCATTTCCAGTCATAATGATGTCATCTACATATACCAAGAACATTGTAGCTCCCCCTGACATTGAGTGCTTAATGAATAATGTATGATCTCCTTGGCTCTGCTTATATCCCTTCTCTTTCATTACTCTGGCGAAGTGACCAAACAATGCTCTTGGAGGTTGTTTAAGTCCGGACAAGGCCTTTTTCAGTTTGCACACTTTACCAGTGGTTATACAACTTTCGAATCCAGAAGGAACCTCCATATAGATCTCTTCTTTCAGTTCTCCGTGAAGAAAAGCATTTTTCACATCAAATTGTTGTAAATCCCAGTCGTAGTTGGCAGCTAAAGAAAGCAATACTTAAACCGTGTTCATCTTGGCAACCGGTGCAAATGTCTCCAAATAGTCCACACCATATGTCTGAGTGTACCCTTTCGCTACTAATCTTGCCTTGTATCTCTCTAGTGACCCATCTGCTCTGTACTTAACAGTATAAACCCATTTGCATCCCACGGGTTTCTTTCCGATAGGTAAATCAACTAATTCCTATGTTGCATTTTTTTTTTCTAGGGCCTCCATTTCCACATTCATAGTTTGTTTCCAATCTTTATTAGATAAAGCCTCGGATACTGATGTAGGAGTCTTGATATTATTCAAACTGGTAAAGAAACTCTTATGGGTTGGCGAAAACTTCTCAAAGGACACAACATGTGATAGTGGATTCAAGGGATGCTTGGTGCATTCCCTGGTTCCCTTTTTAATGACAATGGGTAGATCACTGTCAGGTTTAGAGGCTAAAAGATCACTGTTAGTTTCAGAGACTAATGGAATTTGTAAGGAGGGTTCAAAGCCTGTTACCTCATTCGCAGGACTTGGTTCAGATTCTTGTACTTGCGTCGGTTCAGGAAATGCAGTTTTCTTCTTGAGTACGTTTGTCCAGTCATCCGATCCATAGGTTCATCATTTTGGTTATCAATGGGTTCAAAGAGGGTAAGAGATTCAGGTTTGGTTTGTTGAAGGTTAAAAAGGTTAAGGGGGTCAAAAAGATCAAACAGACACCGATCCTTGTCTTCCATGATGACACTCTCCCCCTGAAGAGAAGGAGCGGAAAAATAGGGCTCATTTTCACAGAAAGTAACATCGGCAGAGACAAATAATTTCTTTGATGGCGGATGATAGCATTTATATCCCTTTTGAGTGGAGTATCCGACAAAGACACACTTGAGAGCTCTTGGGTCCAACTTCCCCCTGTTAGGTTGGTGAACATGAACAAATGATACACACCCAAATATCTTAGGTACAAGATTATTGGAGATTTTGAGCTTAGGGTAAAATTGACAGAGCTTTTCCATAGGACTTTTGAAACCAAGGGTCCGGGATGGTATGCAGTTAATAAAGTGTGTTGCAGTAAGGACAACTTCCCCCCAATAGGACTTAGGCATATTATTCTGAAATAAAAAGGCTCGGGTTGTATCTAGCAGGTGGCCGTTTTTTCTTTCAGCAACTCCATTTTGTTGTGGGATGTGAACACAGGATGATTTATGAAGGATCTCCTCGTTTTGGAAGTAATTGGTCAAAGTTTGATTAAAATAGTCTCTTGCATTGTCAGATCGAAACTCTTGATTTTTGCACCAAACTGTGTGTGTATCATGTTATGGAAGGTAGGAAGAACAAAGTTCACATCGGATTTTTGTTTCAGTAAGAATATCCACGAGACTCTAGTACAATCATCAATAAAAGACACAAACCATCGTGCTCCAAAAACATTAGGTATTGGAGAGAGACTCCAAATATCACTATGAATGAGATCAAAAGGATATGAAATTCTTTCATTACTAAGTGGAAAAGATATACACTTGTGTTTTGCTAGTTCACACACGTCACAATGAAAATCTTCAACATCTAGAGACTTAAACATAAAAGGAAACATGATTTTAAGGGTTCGAAAAGAAGGATGACCAAGGTGGCGATGATGAAGCCATAACTTTTCTTTATTGGAAAAATTGTGATCGGAGAGAAATGAAGTGTTACTCTTGATAGGATGTACCGATGTCTCAAGGTAATACAGCCCGTCCTGTTCTTTAGCACCTCCAATCATCGTTCCCAAGTCCTGGTCCTGAAACATACAGTAAGTAGGGATGAAGATTACATTACAACTCAGATCATGGGTCAATTTTTGAATAGAGATAAGATTAGTAAATAGTTTAGAAACATGAATAACATTTCTGAGTGTAAGGGTGGGATTGATGTGAACATCACCTATACCAGCAACTGTGGTTAAGGATCCATCAGCTGTGGCTATTTTTTGACTACTAGGACAGGGGTTGTAGGTATGAAACATAGTGGGGGAATTGGTCATGTGATCAATAGCACTAGAATCTATAACCCAAGAGTTAGCAAAAGACTTATTCGAGACTTTAAATCCAATAGAAATAGGAAATTTACCTGAATGTGCCAATGAATAGGTACTTGAGAGTTTGTCCAGTGTGCCAAGCAAAGATTTCAATCTTTCAATGTCATATTGGCTGAATCCTACTAGCACTGGGGAGTCTGCAGCTGTTTGTTTAGTAGACAGATGTGCGTGTCCACTGGTCTTCTGCTGTCCTCTTTTGTGGCCCCATTCTTTACTGGAAGTTGAAGGCTTGCCATGAAGTTTCCAACACTTCTCCCTAGTATGTCTAGCCTTCTGACAATAAGTACACCATAGATTGTCCCTATTGTCTCGATTTGGAACCTTTGATGATTCAGCTCGCGAAGTGTTTGTCTTCTGATCATTTCCCCGATTGGCAACCATAGCTGAGCCTTCCATCTTTTGAGGTGTGTGCATAACACCTCTTCTGCTTTCTTCAGTCCGGATAGCAAAGATAGTCTCATTCAGAGTTGACAATTCTTTGCTGAGAGTCTGGACTCTCACTTGATCAAACTCTGCATTGAGTCCAACCAAGAAGTCATAGACCCAATCCTTCCCAATGTAGTTTTTTAGAACTACAACATCTGCAGGGCATTTAGTCTCAATACACCTATAACGGTCACGTTCCTGCTAGAGATTCTTCAATACATTGGCATATTCTGTGACTGTCATGTTGCCTTGTTTTGTTGTTCTAACTTTCACTTTGATCTCATACACTTGGGCTGCATCATGGGCCTTAGAGTATGTCTGATGAACGACATCCCAAATGTCTTTGGCGGTAGTCAGAAACATGCATGTATCACTAATATTTGGCGTCATTGAATTCCATAGCCACGCCATTATAGAAGCATCTTCGTTATCCCACGCTATAAACTTAGGATCTCCAGATGTAGGTCCAGTGCCCAAAAGATGACTCAATTTTCCTTTGCCTTTTAAAAAGGTACGCACCAGCTGAGACCACTTCAAATAATTCTTTCCATCAAGTCTGTATGTTGCCTGAATGTTTGGTAGTTCTCCTTTTTCCGTTTTGTCAACTGTTTCTTCAGTCTGCACCGTTTCAGAAGTAATCGACATTTTTTTTAGGGCTTAGAAGAAGAAGAAAGAAAGGGAGATGAGAGACGGGAGCAGAGAGAGAGATGGATGTTGCAAGATCTGAGCGACGAAGACGATGGTGCAACGATAGTAGTAACGCAGCAGTAGCAACGGTGGAGATGAAGGTGGCGACGACAACGACAAAGTTTAGCAGAGGAGCTGCGATGAAATCACTATGGAGAAGCTGCGATAGTGAACGACGAAACCAACAGTAGTGACAAAAGCAATGGAGTCAACGATGATGAATAGTAGACCAATCGCATGCACCAGAGAGTAATGGTGGTGATGTGTAGCGACGATGGTGAGATGTTGTGCAACGGTGTCGTCGGAAATAGTGGGTTATGGCAAGATGATGCACGCTGGTGATGAAGGCAGCGACAGTCGATAAAGATGAGGTTTTGTAGTGATGAACAATAGTAGTGGCAAAAAATTCGACAGTGAAGATGATGAAAGTCGACACAGCGATGGCGATGAAACACAAAGATTCGGCGATGAAGGCCAAAAAAAAATATTCCCAATTGTACGAGCCTAATGCTCTGATACCATGTTATAAAATAAAATAATAAAGAAACACAGAGATGTAACGTGGTTCAGCTCTATGGCCTACGTCCACGGGAGAAGAGAGGATAATTCTTCTTATTCGTGATGATATCTCAATGGAGGAACACCAAATAAATAGACTTACAGAGTTGTTCACTGTATAGTAACTTTTACAATTTCAGTATCTTTTAGACATGGCAACTCCTAAAAATAATTTTTCCTCTAAATGGTAACACCATAAATGGCAACGCAATCCCCCATATTTCTCTCTTCTCCGCAGTAGAATCTTCTTAATGCCTTCAACTTCAGTTTTTTATGTTTCTCCAATTCTTCTTTTTCCCTTTCTTGAAATAGATAGAAAATGTAGCAAAAGGAAAAAGAAGTAGAGTAGTATATTTCTGACTTCCCTTATCTCGACTCTCTGTATGCTGGATACTAATATGTTGTTCTTTCTTACTGATATCAAAAAGTGCAAATTTATTAGCTAATTTCTTATGTTGTTTGTTCCCTTTCTCAGTATTGTCTTGTTGTCATGGGAACTGGTTTGTCAATTCACGATGCCTTGCTCATACTTCTATTTTTGTGGCTTAGATAACATGTTGAATAACTCATATGTTTAGACACAAGTTGTGATATAATGTTATTATAGTGGAACAGTCTTTATCTTGAATGAAGTGCATAATTGTGTGGATTATATTAAAAATCGTTATTCTTACGGATTTCTCTTTGATCTCAGGATCTTCGAAGTTAGGTGCTTGCATATTCCCGTCTTTGATCGCACACCATTTGAAGGTCTTGATATCACCTGCTTCTTATCCTTCTGGAAGTTTTACTTTTAGGCATAAAATCTTATTCTTTATCTTTAACTGTTAATTTATTGCTTTTGTATTTTGGTTCTTTGTTGAAACCAAGGAATTGGACTTTGATGTCACATGACTTGTTGATCAGCTTCTTTGCCAACATGTGTTGACATATATGACTGATATTTAGTTGAACTTAAGTATATAGATAAGTTATGTGGAAGTATATGTATACATGTGCATGTGTATATGATGTATGATGCATATAATTCAATAAAAACACGTCATGACACTTGAGATAAATACTAAAAGTGAATGAAATGTAACATGTAGTAAACTCATAATAAAATATGTCACTTTTTTAGAACAAAAAGCACATAAGGCTATCATATTGATAAGTATTCCCTTTTCCTTTCTCTCATTCTATGCCACAAATGATTGATAAGAAAGGATATGCCAATGTGTCATGTATGTTCATTAGTATATTATATTCGACATGCCTATATGTCTCGATAAGACTATATTAGAAAGGAGGAGTGTTTTTCCTTTAGTCATTCTTTCTTCATCATTAAATTCATTTTCTTCTTTTAGGCAAAATGTGAAAAGAATTTTTTTTTGATGTAAAAGGTACAAAGAACTCTTTTAAACCCTTTTTAGAGCTCTATAAACATAAAAGAATTGAAGATACAGGTTAAAAGAAATAAAATAGGTGGTATTAAAGATTATAGATCTTGAATCGTACATTTGTACGATTTATGTCTCAAATCAACTCAAACCAACTAAGCCTTTTCCCAATTACATTGGGACGCTCCACTCCGCTTAATCAAGGGCTAAGTTGACACTTAAATTACCTTGGACATCCTAGCCCCTCCTGTAGTTTTATTTAGTAGATTCATGTTATAGTTGATCCAACAAAGTTTTATGCAGGTTGTTAGCTAACTAACACAACCCTCCTCATTTTATTCGGGGTTGGGTCTGGTTGTGTTTAAAGGTATACTAATATATGTTGTACAAGGGGAGTTGTGTAGTTTAGGTCTGAAACAATTTGAACTCACTATTTGAATTTTGAATGGCAAGACATGATCTAAAATTGTAAATCATAAAATTTTGACAACCATAAATTTATCATTAACTCCGAAGTTGGTTTTATCAATTAACATGATATCATCATAAAAAACAAACATACAACATAGAATATATCATAAGAAATATACCTAGTTAATACATCCATAACTTGGACAATGTTCCTTGAAAGAAAAAAAAATTGAAAGAAACAATGATATTATGGGTTTAAATGCTACCATTTACCTATAAAAAAGAGGAAAAGAAATGCACATCATGTGCTCATTGAAAGAGAAACAAATTGAGCTGATTTGCGTGGACACTGCTTTTAACAATTAAAAAAAAGATAGTAACCCTGATTTGGTCTTCAATCATGTTAGAAAGAACAATCTAACGAGAGATCTACGCCTACTATGTTGATTCATTGTAGGATTTTGCTGAAATTTATTAAGATGCAAGGCTCCAATGGGACAATATTGAACTATGGATTTAATTAATTAGTGTGAACGGAACTTAATTTAGTTTTACTGCTGCTAGGTATAAACATATGAAGAAAAAAAAATACCTGAAATTGGTCTTCAATTTCTTTACTAAGTGGTAAGTAGGCACATTGTCTTCACACTTTTCTGTATTAGGAGACGCATGCTTCAATAGGACAGTGGGATTTTGGATGCAGGGGAATGGTTTAAAATATTGTTTATCCAACCAAAATATTTAGGATAAGTTTATGATGATTCTCATTTTTATTTATTTATTTTAAACTCTGTGGATCCTCCAGTTAATTTTTAGCATAATGCCCCTTATAGACTCAAGCACCAGCCATACGTTTGACCAGAAATTCAATAGTTTGATTTCGGGGATTGGTTACTTCATCAAATTGAAGATCAAACTATCCTTTGTCCTTACTGATATGTTTTTTTTCTTTTTCTTTTTTTTTTGGGTGCAGGATTGGTAAAATATGTTGAGAACACTGTGAGGCTTGAGTATGCTTTATCCCCACATAAACCTATTTATTTAGTTGGTGATTCTTTTGGTGGCTGTCTAGCACTTGCTGTTGCTGCTCGCAACCCTGCTATCGACCTAGTACTGGTATTAGCAAACCCAGGTCTGCATGCTTTGATTATAATTATTCTTTTGGAAGCTTATTGTCTGATCTCTAGTTATTGGTATTCCTCGTAAATGTTTAATTGTTGGTTTTTCTCTCCTTTTCATTTAGCCACATCATTTGGCAAGTCTCAGTTGCAACCATTGCTGCCTATTTTGGAGTCTTTGCCAGAAGAACTTCATTTTTCCCTCCCTTATCTTCTTAGCTTTATAATGGGTATGTGATCTGTCACTATGATATTTTAGATTGATATTCTTCATTTGCTGCGAATAAGTAGCTGCTAATTCTCTTTACTATTATTGGAAAGTAACTAGTCCTTTTTTTTCCTTTCATACTTTAGGGAACCCCGTGAGGATGGCAATGGCCACTATTGACAACACACTTCCTCCTGCACAAACACTTGAGCAATTGTCTAGCAATCTAGTTGCTTTATTATCATGTCTTTCGGTAAGAGTCTCATCAATTTTTTTTTTTCCTTTTTTTGAATCATTGAATTATGAATTAAAAAAAAAAGAAGACAGCTTGGCTCATGAAGCTTCCACCTATAAGGGTCCCAAGAAAGGTTTGGACTACTTTGTATTTATTGTACAACCTTATTCAGCACCGTAGGAGTCTGTTTTCACGACTTCAATCCGTGACCACTTAGTTATATGGCAACAATTGTGACAGTTGTGCTTGGCTCCCCTTCATTGATTATGAATCATATATTCGAAAAAAAAAAAAAAAACAACAAAGAATAAAGTCAGGTAAAATTTTTACAAATCAAACAAATATAGGAATGTGACTATTTGAGATTGAAGCTCAATCTTGTACAAAATGGATAGAAGCTAACCCCCCAGTTGGTTTGTGATTCAGATACAACTTCCAATATCAGAAAATTTGAAAACATAGAAGATCCGTTTGGTTGAGTGAATCCAAAAACAATTTTTCTTTTAACTTTTATTAAGAAAACAGGTTGTTTTTAGAAAACAATAAGAAGTCTTTTTAATTTTTTTTTTATTTTTAGTTGTATCCTTGATTTTGAATCACCAAACAAACACAACCTTTTTTTGTTCTTTGTTTTTTCTCACTGAGATAGAAGCTAAATCTTAAATGTTATTAGAGATGGAAATGAAAAAAGTTTTCTAAAAAATTCTATATTGACCTCAAGTCTGAATAATGTTATGTTAATCAACCATGAATGTTCTATGTGTTTGTATTATAAATCATCATACAAAAAAATCATATTATAGTTCTTTATATACATAATACTCATTATACATTATTAAGGTTATAAATCTTACTTTGAAAGCTAGTTTTGCTCAGCCTTTTCCCAAATGGTTGTAAGAATTCTGATTCAAATCCATGAATCATACAAGTTACAATTTATGATTTGATTCATGGGAAAATTATTTGAATTTTTAACATGAATATCAATGCTTTTTAATCTCATAGCAAATCCTTAAATATTAGTAAAATCTTCAAGTTACGGTTCAAGTCTAACGATTCACTTGATTCTTAAAAAATGTAAAAGAAGCAGATATTGTATCGTAAATTTCAAATATCATGTACTTATTCTTATTATGAATTCTAAGCATTTGTGATCATCAAATGAAACTTTTTGACATGACTTGTGACCATTTAACCTAGCTAAAAATTCTTAGAATATTTATTTTAATAAAAAACTCTTTAGAATTCATAATAAGCATAAAAATCTTTTATAAGTCGACCTCGTCTAGTTGGAAAAAAGGCTTAATTGATTTGAGTTGTGAACCTATTTTTTTCCTTATGATGCGTTCTTCAATGAGAATTTTTTTTTGAAATCAATTTATTCCACTATTAGAAGGGTGGGCCTTGACGCAATGGTTGAGATTGGTCTATTGTGACCTAGAGGTCACGAGATCGAATCCTGAAAAAACCTCTTTAATGTGGAGGAAGGCCTGAGTCTACGTTTCTTTCCCATATCCTACAATGACGGGAGCCTTTTGCATTTGGTTCACCTTTTTAAAAATAAAAATAAAAATTCAACTATTCATAACTTGATGAAATATGGTATAGGAGCTGAACAATTGTATATTTGAATCCCAATTTGATTCACCAAGCTCTAAAAATGATCCAATTCTGATTCACAATTTTGAAAACTACATACTGTTGGCTATAAAAATTTGCCTCCCCCACTCATCTCTTGATTGGGAAGGGTTACATAATACAACCTTCCTCCTTTATTTGTGTTGAGGCTGATTGTTTTACAAAGCTAAAGTAATGTGTGGTGTGGTGTATCATGTTTGTGTGGGTGTTATTCTTCTTCAAACTGACTTTCAGTGGGCTTTCTTTATCACTTTGAAGTTTGATCAACAACATTATCTTGCAGGTTGTGGCTCAAATCATTCCTAAGGAGACTCTCTTGTGGAAATTAAAGCTGCTTAAATCTGCTGCTTCTTATGCTAATTCACGTCTTCATGCAGTAAAAGCTGACGTGCTAGTACTCGCCAGGTGCTTGTACTCCTAAACATTAGTACATAACATGTCATTAGTTGAACCATGCCTATATGAATTATTTTGTTCTAATGTAGGGTTTGGAGGAGCAAAGATAGGAGTAGATTCAGATTATTGTATACCACTATCAATCTATGTGGTTTTAATCCCTATACTTTATTTTTTTGAAGAATTTTGCTAAAATGTTTATTTTATAATATTATTTCAATATGTAGTATTTTTTGTTATCAAATATGGAATTCATTATATCTTTTTATCTAGTATTGTTCACTGGTCTAGGGAGTTTCTGATGTAGATTCGTCGCGGAAGCAAGAAAGAAAATACACAAAGATAACCAAAATAAATCTATTGATTCAAATTCTTCAGAAAAATATCGTATCCCTCTCTAATGGCAAAAAACCTTATTTATAACAAATAATCAACTAGAATCCTAAACTGACACAACTTCCAACTACTTAACTATGTGGGTTTAAACCACCTAACGTGGGCGTACTAACAAAGACATGAAACGAAAATAGAAAACATAATAAAAATAAAAGATATGCTAAACACGTTATGCACGTGTTTCATGCGTCCCTGCATCAATCCCCCTAGCATGAGAAGAGCTCATCCTTGAGATGGAGTTCTTGTATGTATCATAAAAATCAAGATCAAGTCTCTGAAATGTTGCCTCTAAAATCCAAATACTCTCAGACAAAAGACGCCACGCCACTTGACTAAATAGCGAGTATAGGTGCCATGGCGAGTAGAGAACGAAGAAACATCTCGGGCACCCTCAACACGATCAGAAGCAGAAGCATGCACTGAGCTAGCATCGCTAGGTAGAGGTATGGGAGGAATCACATCACCCACAAAAGGAGAAAGTCGCGCAACATCAAAAGACCGAGAAATGCGCCACTCAGAAGGAATGTCAACCTCATATGCATTATCACCATGACAAGCAACAATAGAAAAAGGGCCATAACGCCGCATCATCAACTTATAAGGAGATGATAGTTGTTCTTTTCGCAAATAAACCATCACCAAATCACCAAACTTGAAATGAATAGATCGTCGATGAGCATCGACATGAGCCTTATAAGAAGCGTATGACTTCTTAAGGCGACAACGAACATCCTCGTGGATAGACTTAATCTTGGAAGCAAACTCCTCTGCAAAAGTACACACTGGGAGAGTAGGTGGAATAGGGGCTAAGTCCACAACTGTAAGAGGTGAAGTACCAGTCACAATCATTAACAATGATAAACTAGTAGACCGGTTGACAAAGTTGTTATAAGCGAACTCTGTTTGTGTCAAAACAAACTCCCAAGACTTAGGCTTCCCCTCAATCAAGCATCGTAACAAATCTCCCAAGCTGCGATTGACGACTTCAGTCTGACCATCTGTTTGTGGGTGAAAAGTAGTAGAGAATTGTAGTTGGCACTTCAAGAGCTCCCACAAAGTTTTCCAAAAGTAGCTAGTGAAGCGCACATCTCGATCAGAAGTAATACTACGAGGAATGCCATGTAAGCGAGCAACTTCGCGAAAGTATAAATGAACAACATGAGCGACATCAACAGTGCATGGAATGAAGTGAGCCATCTTGGAGAATCGATCGACCACCACAAGAATGGAGTCCATACCATGCAAGGATCATGGAATTCCTAATACAAAGCCCATAGTAACATCTAGCCAAGGTTTGTTAGGAATAGGGAGTGGAATGTATAAGCCAACATTAGTTTGTTTGCCCTTTGCAGTCTGACAAACATAGCATTTGGCAATAAAGCGATTGATGTCCCAACGCATAGTAGGCTAAAAATAGCGCTCACGAATAGAAGCAATGGTCTTAATAACCCCAAAATGACCAGCCATCCCCCCAACATGCATCTTAGTCATAACTTGCTCACGAAGGGAGGAAGAAGGAATGCATAATTGCTGCCCATGAAATAAAAAACCATCCTGAAGAAGATAATCACCAGAAGCCCCATGATGTAATAAGCAATCAACATGAATAGAGCCAAAGTACTCATCACTTGCATATAGATCTCGTAGCTCATCGAAACCAAAAAGCAAAGTGCGCAAAGTGACAAGCAAGTGAGTACGCCAACTCAATGCATCTGTGACTTGATTATCCTTCCCAACTTGAAATTGCAAATGGAAGGTATAACCCTGTAAGAATGCAAACCACTTGGCATGTCGATCAGAAACTTTTTGCTGCGAGTTAATAAATCGAAGTGCCTCATGATCCGATTTAATGATGAACTCCTTATGTATAAGATAATGACGCCTATGTCGCAAAGCTTGTACAACTGAATAGAGCTCTAGATCATAAGTGAAATAGTTCAGCTTAACCCCATCCAACTTTTGACTAAAGAATGCAGCATGACGTCCATTTTGGCTTAAGATAGGCCCAATGCCTTGCTTGGATGCATCACATGTAACCTCAAATAGTTGTGAAAAATCTGGCAATGCTAGAATAGGAGCATAAGTCATCCTCTCCTTAATCAAGTGAAAGGCAACATCAGCCTCGGGAGTCCACTCAAAAGGGCCCTCTTTCATACAAGAGGTGATGGGAGCTACAATGCTACTAAAATTCTGAATGAATCACTGGTAAAAAGTAGCCAAGCTATGGAAACTCCGAACCCGTGTGAGGGTAGTGGGAGTAGGCCAATCAAGTATAGCCTGTACCTTAGAATTATCAACCTGAACTCCTTGTGCAGAAATCACAAAGCCCAAGAAAACAATTGAGTCAACGAGGAAGGAACACTTCTTGAGCTGTAGATACAACTTGGCCTCCCTCAAAACTTGTAAAATAACCTGAAGATGTTGAATATGGTCTGACTCGGAAATGCTATATAGAAGTATGTCATCGAAATAGACAACGACAAACTTTCCAATATAGGGACGTAAAATCTGAGTCATAAGCCTCATGAATGTAGAGGGGGCATTGGAAAGGCCAAATGACATAACCAACCACTCATAATGGCCACCCTTCGTCTTGAAGGCTGTCTTCTATTCATCTTTTGGTCGCATGCGTATCTGATGGTAGCCACTACGCAAATCGAGCTTGGAGAAGATTTTCGCTCTGATTAAAGAATCAATTATGTCCTCCAACCTCAGAATAGGAAAACGGTACTTCATCGTTATCTTGTTGATCGCTCGGCTATCTACACACATGCACCAACTTCCATCTTTCTTGGGAGTGAGCAATGTTGGGACTGCACATGGAGACATGCTCTCTCGAATTAGCCCTTTGCCCAACAGATCTGTAACTTGTCACTGTAGCTCAGCATGTTCAGTGGGAGACATGCGATAATGTGGCAAGTTTGGAAGAGAAGCGCCTGGAACAAATTCTATAGCATGTTGAATGTCCCGTAGTGGAGGAAGTCCAACATCAGTTGGCTCATCACAAACATCAGAGAATGAATCTAATAATGACTGCAAAACAGGTGGAACAACATTAGGTGAAGCAACAAATGAATCAATGACTGCTAAAACCATACCAGAATCACAAATGGCGGCAAGGAAGCTCGACTTTGAAGGAAGTGACGATGGTGTAGGCGGGGTGGTAGATGGCTGCAAAGGAAACAGCGTAACTCGCTCCCCCTTAAACACGAAGGTATAAGTGTTGCACTCGCCATCGTGCTTGCACTTCCTGTCATACTGCCACGGGCGGCCAAGTAGTAACTGACAAGCGTCCATAGGAGCTACTGAGCACCAAACTTCATCTGTATATTTGCTGATGGTGAAAAGAACTAAGCATCGTTTGTCAACCTTGACTTCATTCCCCTTTCGGAGCCATTGGATTTAAAGGGATTTGGGTGGGCTTCAACCTTCAACTTAAACTTCTCCACCATATCTATAGAAACAATGTTCTCATTGGAACAACTATCAATGATCGCATTGCGTAGTTTACCATGCGGCTTGCACCGAGTGCGAAAAATATTATGGCGAAGCCATGAATTAGGATCATGTGGGGAAACGAGTGAGATGAGAGAACGTCTCACAATCAATGTCGGAGCACCTAACTCAGCATACAAAGCAACACCCAAATCATCATCAACAATTTGGGGTTTAGGTTCCTCCATCTCACCATTGTGAGCCAAAGTAACACGCTGCTTCTTGGGACACTCACTGGCACGTTGATCTGGTTGGTTGCACTCAAAACAGGTTAACCTGGCACCTCCAGGGAGCGAAGTTTGGCTACTGCAGGGGAAGGTGCAGTAGAAAAGGCCCCAGTCTTTTGTTTCTGTAATTTCTTAGCTTTCAAAGCATATTTGATAGCTTTTGACATGTCATGAATCTCCTTGAAAGCTAGATCTTGTTGGATGGACTGTCGTAGACCATTCAAATATCTCCCAATTCTCTGTTTGACTGTCTCAACTAACTCGGCCCTGGTGACAAGCAAAAGAAATTCCTCTGTATACTCAGTCACACTCTGAAGGCGCTGCTTCAAGTTGTGCAATCTCATAAAAAGATCTCTCTCATAATCTGGAGGAATAAACTCTTTTTTCAGTTCTCATCGCATCTTATCCCATGTGGTGATCTTCTCTCGTCCACTGAGAAGACAACTCTGTTGCAATTCATCCCACCACACTAGAGCATAGCCTGATAACTTGGTAGCGAGTTTCACACACTCAGGGTCCTTTAGGTTCTTGTAATCAAAAACCTTTTCAATTTTATTCAGCCAATCAACAAAGCAATCAGGGTGAAGTTTTCCATCAAACTCGGGAACATCAATCATGATATCTCCATATTGATTCTTCTCTAGGATGCGTAGAAAACGATTGAGATCAAGGTTACTTGCATCATTCTGAATACGCCTATGCTTTGTGTTGGTGTTCTGACGCCTAGGAGGGGAGGGACTAGAGGCGGGGGCTATATTGTAGGTCATTCCTTGTGTAACGCAGATCGAACTCCGTGTTGAGTTTGCTGGGGGGGTGCAGGGCAGCGCCCCGACCCAAAATTTTTCTGCACCTCGCGATGGTGAAAATGAGGCTCTCGGTGCCCTGAATGGCCATCTCGTACTCGCCTCTGCAGTCCCAGATGATGTACAAAATTTGGTGAAGGATATCACATTCATAATCTTCGCTACAGGCCATATTTCGATACCAAACTAGTATCGCAACCCAATTCTGACCCATTCATCTACGTCCGTCGGTGTGGAACGAACTTCACGACGAGGTTGTGGTGTAGGCAAGCGCCTGCGATGATAACGATCCCTGCGATCCAAATTAATCGCATAAGATTGGTTGGATTTGGACCCCTGCTTCGAATCGTGGAGTGAGGCTACACGTTTGCCGTGAGAACCTGCGGCCTTCTCCCTGTCTTGGAAAATGATCGATTCGTGACGTTGTTGTTGAGACAATGTCAAGTGCGAAGCAACTTCTGTTAGTTGATTCACAGTTTTGGCAGTATCGGTGATTAATTCTTCCAGTCGATTGACTGCAAGTCTTCCTCTCTTCTTCGGTGCCATTGTTGAAAAGAAGCAAGATCAACCTGTCTCTGATACCAATTTGATGTAGATTCGTCACGGAAGCAAGAACAAAAATACACAAAGATAACCAAAATAAATATATTGATTCAGATTCTTCAGAAAAATCCTAATGGCAAAAAGCCTTATTTATAACAAACTATCAACTAGAATTCTAAACTGACACAACTTCCAACTACTTAACTAAGTGGGTTTAAACCACCTAACATGGGCCCACTAACAAAGACATGAAACGAAAATAGAAAACATAATAAAAATAAGACATGCTAAACACGTTATGCACGTGTTTCATGTGTCCCTGCATCAGTTTCAGTTTTTGGTGTTTGTCATGGAATGGTCATTGTTTTCTATAAATTGAATTTCTAGGGTTGATAGTGTATTTTTATTTTAGTGGCAAGGATAATATGCTTCCTAGTGGAAATGAAGCTCAACGACTTTCAACCTCATTGCAGAATTGCAAAATTCGCTACTTCAAGGAAAATGGCCATGCGCTTCTATTGGTGAGAAATTGTTTGCTTTTAGGTTGTAATTTTTCCTTTAGGCTTCAAATGTTGAATTTGTATTTCAGTGAAGCTTATATGGGTACATCAGGTTTCTCTATGATCATAGAAGGTCCAATGAACACTTTTTAATTGGACTTATGCTTATGATTGAATTATGTAAGCCTTAAAATGATTGTTGGTCTTCCTTGTTGCTTCTATGCTTTGAGCTCTTCCATATGCCCTCCTACCTGCTTATCAAGTAGTTTGTTTTATTTATTTGTTTATTTTTGTTTTTTGTTTTTACCTGTGAGCTCGACTTGACTCGATTCGCTTAGACCGGCCCAAACTCGGGCCCGACTACTTCATGGGCCTATTCGGCTTGATCCAATATTTTAATTGAGTGGGTCTAAGCAAACCTATCAAAATTTGGTTCAGCTCGAAAGCTCGGTTCGTAGGCTCGAAAGTTGGTTGGCCCACGGGCTTGGTCTAAAAGTCCATTTTATAATTTAGCTTGTAGGTTCAGTTCTTAGGCTTGGTCCAAAGGTTCAACTCTTATATGAATTGGGTCATGTTTGGACCTTGATTTCAAATATCGGCTCGGTTCGGCTTGGTTCATTAATAAAATAGGGATCAACTTGACTCGGCTCATATATCCCTAGGCTCGGTTGGGCCGGGTTGGATCGTCCCAAATGGGCCAAATTGCCACCCCTAGTTGTATGCCTGCAATGGAGTATACACCAAACAAATTTTTGCATTATTTATTGAAGTTCAATATTACAAACTTAGACCCCAGACCTTGTAAGTTTGATCCATACTTGACCCATGCTTCATACACAGTTAGAATTCAAGCACATAGTAGAATAATTAAACAAACTGAATCCTTTTGTCATCATTATCCATGATTGGTTCATTGCCGAGGCTTCACCCATAAGATTGGATGTGGATCAGGGTCCTTACTTACATCTAAGTCCCACTTTAAAAATTATTTTTTGTTAATTATTCCATTTAGAAATCAATGTTTACAATTTATCAAAAGTTTGAGACTAATCAAGTCATTTTATGGTCAAGGATTTATGTTTTAATATGCTTATTGACATAGCTATAAATACTAGGATTTTTTATTTATTTATTCTTTTTTTGAGAAGAAACTTTACTTATGAGAGCATACAAGTAGGAGAAGGGAGCTCACTACAGGAAGATATGGTCCTACAAAATCATTGAAAAAATATTTTAGGCCTTCCAAAAAAGATTCAGAATTATAATTTTCATTTGTCACACCTGATAGTTCCAAGTTCCAACCAGTACTTAACCCATGACTCTTTCTCATAGATAGTTTCCACCACTTAGTCACATTTATCACTAGCTCAAACCCAGAGTCACATCACACAGCTGGGTCCTCAACTTGGGTCAAACACACAACACAGGGTGCAAATTAAGTTTCTTTTTGTTTGTTACATAGACTATTGTTTTGGTCATTCAATACCATTTAAGGTCATTCATTCAAGAATTCTAAACTAAGATGTTCTTTAGAACATCTCAATACCATAGGTTTCATTAGTTATCCCACTGTCACATGGACAACGAAACAGCTCTTTTTGTGTTTTTTTTCTTTCTTGATAATAATCTTTTAGCTCCACTCTATCTATCATTATCAATTGCTTTAATGACTTCTATTTTTTTGTCATCTGATATTCAGGTCCTTAGAGCACTTTATTTCCAATTGCTTTATATATAAGTCTTTGTCTAGTTTGGTTGATATATTATCATGAACAAAGAAGCATATCTACTTTTGCCACTGGCACTGCCATTTAATTACTACCATCTCTAATGTATCCATCCACTAGAAACATGTTTGCATCCTAGAATTGTTTAGCATCTCTTTAGCTACACTGGAATTTTAGGCCAAAATTCTACTCAGGCTTCCTTCACATGTGCTCTGTGCTTTGACTGCTAACAAAGGCTTCTTGTATGTGAATATAAACTTTTGTTTTAATATTTCTATTAACTGATATCACTAACAAAATTGAGCAGGAAGATGGTCTTAATTTGGTGGCTGTTCTTAAAGGTACATCTATGTACAGACGATCAAGGTGGTATGATTTTATCTCAGATTATCTTCCACCTTCTATAACAGAATACAAAGATGCATTTGAGCAAGGACATGGGTAAGTGATTATTCTATTGCCTGCTACAATTGTATGGTGTAATGTATTCTTTATGAGATGAGTTTTTTACCGGAATCCCTTTTCAGATATCGCCTTGCGATCAGTCCAGTGATGCTTTCAACATTGGAAGATGGTAAGATTGTCCGGGGCCTTGCAGGGGTTCCTAATGATGGCCCTGTTCTCTTAGTTGGTTATCACATGTTGTTGGGACTCGAAATTAGACCACTTGTTGAAGGTTTTCTAAGGGAGAAGAAAATTATGGTTCGCGGTTTGGCCCACCCTATGGTATTTACTTCAAAAGTTGAAGGCTTAGTTGAAGATAAATCCTTGATCGATAACATCAGACAATTTGGAGCATTACCAGTCTCAGCAAGCAACTTTTACAGATTGTTGTCATCCAATTCATTCATTCTTCTCTATCCTGGTGGTGCACGCGAGGCCCTTCACCGCAAGGTGCGTTGAGACCTTTTTTTGCTCCTTTTCTTGTGAACCTTTTAATCTAGTGCAAAGTTAAGAACTTAAGGTGGTTTTCTGCATTTGTCGAAAATAATTTGAAGAACAAATCGATGCTGAAATGATAGTGATATGAATATAGAAGCGCCATTGAAGTATTCATTTCGTGCATAAATAATAGAAATCTGATATGCCAAAAGTAGTTGCTCATCTTCTATGAAAGTTCACTAATGAAAATCAACATCATCAACTCTGCAAAGATCTCTTCTGGCTATTTTTTTAGAAAGCAATTTAAAAAGATTTCTTTTTACCTTTTTTTTTTGCTTTTTGTAAACTTTTAAATTTGATTGTTATCAGTAGCCAGGACTTGAACATGCTTTCCTTAATGAGGAATCAACTACTGAGGCATGCCTTTGTCTGATTAATTTATTTTCCTCTTTGTTGAGAGAGAGAGGTATCACTAGTATCATGAGGAGGGCACCTTGCCACCTTTTTGTGTAGCTGTTGAGGAATTGCCTGATGCGCAAGCCAGTGAGAATGATTAATTCCACATAGAAATCTGGACCAAGCCTCACACTTTCACTTTCTTGTATCCTTTTTACTCTGGTTACCCTGCTTATATCTCAATTTGTGATTTTGGCCATCATCGTGGCACCATCATTTTGGCACTCCATGTAATGCTTGACACATTTCACTTTCTCTGAATTGTATTATGTTTTATGCGTTCACTTTATTATGCTTTCCTGTGTTCAAATTGTTGGTTCTTCATATAGCAAAAGTGAGCTCTCGTTTTACAGATTCGAAAACTCCTTTTCTAAGTGAAAGATGGAGATTGTGCTGAGTAATATAATATACAAATACTTTTTATTAACTTATCGTTGTGCCCATTCATTTGATATACCACTGAGCTACTTTCCCAACCATGATTTTTACTAGTTAAGCCTTGAGCTTTTGAGGCTTTGGGATTTTAAGGGGGCTCTGGAATTTACTTGGAATGTCCATAGATGCCACTGGGTTGGAGAAGTATCCCTTTACCTTAAAAGTATCTAAAGGAAAGAATAAAAAAGTCATTCTCATAAGAATATTTCCTCTGCTTGCGTGCTTGAGAGTTTAGACCAACTGATTCTTCATATCCAAAAGGTGCCATGTTTGGGATTTCTTCTCAAGCTTTGATTACTAATAAAAGTGGTTGCATCTTCAAAGAGCCCATCTAGAAATCTCTTTGGCCAAAAGCCAACTGATTGAGGTATCGTGTTAGGTTCTCTTCTTTGAGAGAGACAAGGAAAAACTCTTGTCATGCGGTATGCCAATAATCTAATGATTTTGTTGATGTTTCCAAGATTTTGATGTTTCATGGAGTCAACTAACAATTTTTCAATGCTTGTGTTGGTTTGATGCTTCTAGGGCGAAGCATATAAGTTATTTTGGCCAAAGCAGCCTGAGTTTGTGAGAATTGCATCGCGATTTGAAGCCACAATTGTACCATTTGGTGTTGTTGGAGAAGATGACATAGCACAGGTAAGTTTATGCAAAGATTTGTAATGAGTATTTTGATTTCATCAATTAAAACATTCTACTAAATGTTGAGGTTTATCTATTGCACACATTATCTTTTTTCAGAGGACCTGAACCAACTGATTTTTCATCTGAGTACCTGCATCCTGCCCCGAGTTTTCAAAATATTAATTAGTTATATTGAGCTTGTAGGATTCTAGGAAGTACATTGCCTGTCTTGCTTGTTCTAGAATCTTGAAGTAAAAACTCAGTTATATTTCTGCTCATTGCAATTCCTCAAGTTCTTGCTGGTTTTTCATGTGCTGCAGATGGTTCTTGACCGCAATGATCTTATGAACATCCCCATTGTCAGAGACTACATAAAAGAATTAAATAGAGATTGTATAAAATTAAGGTAATATCAATTCATTGGGTTTTATTTCATTTCTCTTCTTCCTTAAAGAATATAAAGGCTTGCATTAATTGAAACCATTAGTGTTTTGATCTGGGTATTATTTTCTTCATAGGACCGACGAGGAATTTGCCATACCTGGGCTTTTACCCAAGATACCTGGGCGCTTCTATTATCTCTTCGGGAAACCGATTGAAACAAAAGGAAAGAAGGAGATGCTAAGAGATAAACAGAATGCAAATGTTTTGTATTTGCAGGTAAAGTCTGAAATTGAAAACATAATGTCCTATTTGAAGAAGAAAAGAGAGAAGGATCCTTACAGGGGCATTGCTGAGAGGACACTATACAGAAACATTGCAGCTCCTGTTGATGAAATTCCTGCATTTGAACCATGAGATTGAAATGCCTGCTTCTGATTAGCTACATTTTTATTTATTCTTTTTGACAAATTGATCCACCATTTTTGTGGTGTCTGTCATAAGTCATGGAATAAACGCCCATGTTTTGGGCTGAGAATGGTATAAAGAATTGGTCCAAATTTACTGATTTGTTTTCCAAAAATGGGATACAAGATGCATGTAATGAAAATAATTTTCATAAATCAAGAAGTAGTAGTTCAGTTGGTTGAAGAATTGAGTATAAGTGAGGTTGATGTTCAAGTCTCAAGATCGAGTTTAGGCGTGTTTTTATTTATCCGTCCCTGTTGGGAGGGTCAACTCAAACGTTTTTGCCATGACCGAGTTGGAGGATTAGTATCGTCTAAAGGGAGGAAGACATTTTTTAGGCGCTGAAAAATTGGTAATAAAAAAAAAGGAGAAAATAAAACAATTGTTGAGCTGTTCTTAACTTCATGATAAATATTATTGCCGACTTATTTTGATAGTGCATAGTAGAGGTAGAGGAAGTGGTTAATGTAGCTGATTTTAGGTATTTAAGAAAATATTTTGTTATAACTATGTACCATTCATAAGCAATTAACAAATGACAAAAAAAGTTCGTTGTACTTGTTATTATTGTTGTTGTTATATCTCTGCCTACTCTTTTTATCATCGCAGTCGATCTCACTCGTCATTTGTTATTATTGTTCATTGTTTCTGTAATTTATTAGTTTGTGTCAATTAAAGGATGGAGTTGGGATTTAATTGTTGTTTTATATTTGATCTGTGGGTTTTTTAAGAGACATTTGACGAATTTTTGACTTGATTATCTTAATTAATTAAAATTATGTCACTAATAATGACATTTTAAAAGTAATAATTTATATACCCAACATTTTACAATAATATTTCAAATGGACAGAGCTAATCGGATTTTTTTTTTCTTTTCTTTTGCCATGTCGAAGGCATCTTTACAAAAGACATATTCAATTGAAAGAAGGTTTCTATTGAAGGCGTCTTTTAAAAAGATGCCTTCAATGCAATTTTCTTTTTTAAAAATAAAAAATAAAAAATTCTTATACCATTAGGTTTTTTTTCTCGACAACACTTGGAGCGAGTCCCAATATCCTCCTAGGGACCCTCAAAACTGGTGGAACCCTGCTCCCATGCCCCGACAAGTTTTTGACCCCCAAACTGAAAGTTTTAGTTAAAATAAACTAAATCGACTTAAAAAATACGTTCCATGCAACTAGGCCAATCCACCAGGTATTTTTTCCGACCAACACCTGGAGCGAGTCCCAATATCCTCCCAGGGACCCCTGGAGCAGGTGGAACCCCGCTCCCATGTCCTCGCAAATTTTTGACCCCCCAACCCGAAGTTTTAGTTAAAATAAACTAAACCGACTTAGAAAACACATTTGATGCAACTAGGGCCAATCCACCGGGTTTTTCTCTCGACCAATACTTGGAGCGAGTCCTAATATCCTCCCAGAGACCACCGGAACCGGTACCCCCGCTCACATGCCTAAGTGAATTTTTGACCCCCCCCAACCGAAAGTTTTAGTTAATATAAACTAAATCGACTTATAAAACGCTTTCAATGCAATCGCGGCCAATCCATCGGATTTTTTTCCGACCAACACTTGGAGCGAGTCCCAATATCCTCCTAGGGACCCTCAGAACTGATGGAACCCCGCTCCCATGGCCCAACGAATTTTTAACCCTCCAACCGGAAGTTTTAGTTAAAATGAACTAAATCGACTTAGAAAACGCATTCGATGCAATCAGGGCCAATCCATTTGGCTTTTCCCCCGACCAACACTTGGAGCGAGTCCCAATATCCTCCTAGGGACCCTCGGAATCGATGAAACCCCGCTCCCATGCCTCGGTAAATTTTTGACCCCCCAACCGGAAGTTTTAGTTAAAATGAACTAAATCGACTTAGAAAACACATTTGATGCAACCGAGGCCAATCTACAGGGTTTTTTTCCCGACCAACACTTGGAGCGAGTCCCAATATCCTCTCAGGAACCCCCGAAATCGGTGGAACCCTGCTCACATGCCTAGGTGAATTTTTAACCCCCCAACCGGAAGTTTTAGTTAAAATGAACTAAATCGACTTAGAAAGCGCGTTCGATGCAATCAGGGACAATCCATCGGGCTTTTCTCCAGGCCAACACTTTGAGCGAGTCCCAATATCCTCCTAGGGACCCTCAGAACAGATGAAACCCCGCTCCCATGCCTCGACAAATTTTTGACCCCCCAACCTGAAGTTTTAGTTAAAATGAACTAAATCAACTTAGAAAACGCGTTCGATGCAATCGGGGCCAATCCATCAGGTTTTTTTCTCGACCAACACTTGGAACGAGTCCCAATATCCTCCAAAGGACCCCCTAAACCGGTGGAACCCCGTTCACATGCCCCGACAAATTTTTGACCCCCTAACCAGAAGTTTTAGTTAAAATGAACTAAATCGACTTAGAAAACGCATTCGATGCAACCAGGGCCAATCCACCGTGTATTTTTTCCTACCAACACTTGGAACGAGTCCCAATATCCTCCCAGGGACCCTCGAAACCAGTGGAAACCCACTCCCATTCCCCAATGAATTTTTGACCCCCAACCGATAGTTTTAGTTAAAATGAACTAAATCTACTTAAAAAACGCGTTTGAGGCACCTGGGGCCAATCCATCGGGTATTTTTCCTGACCAACACTTGGAGTGAGTCTCAATATCCTCCCATGGACCCCTAGAACCTGTGGAACTCTGCTCTCATGCCCCAACAAATTTTTGACCCCCCAACCGGAAGTTTCAGTTAAAATGAACTAAATCGACTTAGAAAACACTCTCAGAATGTTAAGAACCATTGTTTTCCTCTTGTAATGGAGTTGCATACAAAAAACCATCATTTTGTATTTCCGTCAAGAGTGCATTACTCAAATCAACGGGATCAGATGTCTCTTGTCTTCCATCACTGTCACTGTCTCATCACTATCTTCACTGATTTGTTCACGTTCATCATCAAAATTGAAATCATCATTAGATAAACGTGCCACAGATGGACAAGTATCATCAACTTTAGGTCTTGTGCCCACATTTACAGCTTCGATGAGTGACATTGTACTGGGACTAATGACCTTCATACACTAGGGCCACCTACATCTGGATAGTATGGGGAACTCCTCACATTAGGTTGAGTTACAATCCCACCGACAACATTAGGTTGAGTTACATTCCCATCAACATATAATTCCATATTATTAGGAGGTGAGATCTCTTGCACCATGGAAAATATGTCCCTTAACTCTTGCTCATTTCTAATTGGAACAACCGTAAAATTGAAATTCTCAACCCTAAAAAATAACGAACATCTATAGGTTATCTTTAATCTTGAACCCCAGGAATTTTGTAATACATTTTGGATAACTCCTTTAAATTCTTTAAAAATAATATCTAATCAAACTCTTATAATGCCTATAGGCGGACTATCGTATGATACACCTTAAGGGTTGGGTAACATTTGGCCATTTGTGTAGCATACTACTGAAACAAATATGTCTGCCATCTAGATTGACATACACAATCATAACAATTATTTCAATGATCATATCAATATTATAACATATATTAGTTAAAAAAATGAGTAACCTAAAAAAATTTCTCGCGGAGCAATACCTCATTTCAAAGCAAACCCATAAAAAATACAAATAAATTCAAGAGAAGAAACCAATAAACCCGAAGATAAAATAAATACCTTTAAAGAAAATTTTTTATCTGACAAACACAAAACCTTAAAAGAGGATCGAAGAAAAATCTCCCTAAATTTATTAAGGCAAAAGATAGATACACATATGATTCAAAATGACTTACAAAAGAAACACAAAAATAACAAACATAAAAACACTTAAAAGATAAATATAATTATAGATCTTACCAAGGTTCAATTGTTTATGTTGGGAGACTTGAGTGAGATAGGAATAAGTTAGGTATTTTTTTGCCTACTCAAGAATCAAGCCTTGTTAAAAATAAAGAACCATTACCAATCACTATGGTGCTTACAAAAGGAAAAAAAAAAAAAGTAAAAAAAACATGCATAAGTATCATGCTTTTTCCACGTTAAGACATTTTTATTTATTTATTATTCATCACAACTACTAATTTATTCGAGTGCAACACACGTACACGCTTACTAGTTATTTTAACTAAAAACCCGTGTTACAAAATTTTAGTTACAAAGTTCTTTATTTTCACACAAAAAACTTTGTGCGAAAATAATGCCAATGTGTGTGTCAGCCAACCCTAATGTGTGTACCAACCCTACCAAACTTTTTATTGGATTAATTATCATTTTAGAACTCTAGACGACTTTAATCTGTCGACCTAGCTAAGCAAGATAAGTAAGACATCCTCTTTAGTAACGGTAGCTGTCCAAGTCTCGCCATTTTCAATGGTAATAGTGTAAGTCATGTATTTTACCTCAGCTTTGAGCATCTTTAATGTTCTTATTAATTATGTTTTCAAATTTCTATGTCATTAATATCAAAGAACTTGCTTCTTCCGTAATATAATATAAAATATTACTTAATAGATAATTAAGTTAAAAAATATTTTCCTTGATGATGTGTTAAATGTTTTTATTTTATTTTATTAAATCTAATCAAACTCATAAAAATATTAATGCGGTGAGTCAACAATAAAATGACCGTTGAACAGATCTTTTGAGAGTAGAAGGTTATGTTAATAATATATATATTTTTATTTATTTTTTGGGCACCTCAGCTTGACAGTAAATGATGATAATTATAGGTGTTCATCAACCTGATCAACCCGACCGAACTAAACCTTTTGGGTTGGTTTGAGTTGGGTTAAATAGGTAGTTTGGGTTGGGTTGGGTTCTAAAATACTTAACCCGATCGGTTTGGGTTGGGTCACGGGTTCAACCCATAAAAAATCGAATAACTAGACCTAAATCGAACCCTAGTATTAGTCTCAAAGTCATAAATTTTATAATTATATATTTATGATTTAGAGCTTTAGTAATTTAAAAAAAAAGGCTTATTAATGCGGAGCTTAACAATTATAATTACTTAAAAATGATTTTTTTTTATTTTTTTGTGTCTTTTGGCTTGACCGTGTACTTGTATCTTTTACTTATTCTACATTATCCGTTCTTATGTGTGTTTTTTCAACTGTTCGATAAAAATTTTTAGTGTTTAACAATTGACACTTTTTAATAATGTAAAAGTAAGCCCCTGTAATAAGCTATGTTTATATCAAGTTTTAAAGATATAAACCAACAAAAGAATTAGATTATCATCATGAGCATGAGTTTCAAAATCACCAATTTAAGCCATTGTAATAACATACTCTAAATATTGGGTAAAAGAAAAGGGCCACTATAATTTACTTTGTAGCAATTATTTTGTAAATTATTGTTCAAAGTTACCAAAATTATGTCAAAGTCCAACCCGATCTACCTACTCAACTCAAACTGAACCCGAGCTATTTAGATTGGGTTTCAAATTTAGCAACTCAAACTATTTAAGTTGGGTTAAATTTTGGCCTTAAACTGACCCAACCCAACCTATGTACACTTTTAATGATAATTATATTAAAGAAGTCTATTTTAACTTAATATTTATTTATTTTACGTCCCATTTGATTTTTTTTACAATCTAAAATGCTCTTATTAAGCTAACCGGATGTTAGCACAATTTTTTTTTTTTTAAAGTAAAGCCATATTGATTAAATAGAAATTGCATTGCAAATTGTATGATAGCATTATAGCTATGCCTTTAAATTTTTATTAAATTACTTGTTAATACATAATTCAATGCTATTTAAAAGTGATGGAATGTTATTATTTATTTATAATAGTCCTCATCAAACAAGTTTACTTATTTGGATTTATTTGAAATACCACAAATACAAATAAGTTTGTTTGCATGCTTGACAGCAAAGCGTGGCCTCTTTGAAGCCAACAGGTCATGTTATGATCAGGACAATTCCTCTATAGTGGTAATATTGAATTTATAGCAATAAAACAAAAAAAAGAAAGAAAAAAAATCATAGAAAAGACTAAAGAGATTTGTATTGTATGGAGGAGGGGCCTTGTTACGTCATATCTAAATATTCACAATCTAATTTAATATAAAACTAGAAACTCTTTTCCAAATTTAATCTGTTTAATTTTGTCCAAAATTTTAATATCAAGTTAACCCACTTGCTTGGTTAGTCATATAACCCTTTTTATAGGAATTAGAGGTTCAAATCTCCTAAGTCTGGTATGAAATGAGTAGGAGTTCGTGCTACTATTACGGTCAGTTTGTTGTAGTCTAATTAATAATTAAGATTAAATTTAATAATTGAGTTAATTAAATTTAATAGTTGAATTGTTAATTAAAAAATATTAATTTAATTATAAATTTTATAATTGCACGTACAACTACATATGTATATTTATTAGATATTAATATTTTACACATCTTAAAGTGTATAACAAGACAGTGTTTAGTTAAAGATCCAGAATCAATTTTAAAAATAATAATTTTTTATCATTTTTAATAAATGGGCTAATTTTAAAATTTTTATCAAAAAATCACTTCAAGATTTTGTTCAATCAAACATTTATCCTCTATTTTTTTGTTTTCAAATACAAAAAATTAAATTTAAATTTGATATCAAATATAATCTAAATAATCTAATTGATATATATATATATATATAATTACATGTAGTTGTAATATTTTATAATTAAATTAGTATTTTTTTTTTGTCACCATGTAACTGATTGAGGGGTAAAATTGATCTTAAATAAACATAGTTTTTATATCCAATTTTTTAAAATTATGTGCCTAAACTCTGTCCTATATTTTGATAATGGCCACTCCTATCCAAAACAATTAAATCAGCATTAATGAAAAGGGTAAAGAGGGCAAATTCACTGTTTAAGACAAAAAGAAAACCGTTATTTTTGACTCGCGCGGGAAAACTAAACCTTAATAAAATACGTGGAAAAGTGAAAACCACAACTCGCAGAAACCCAGAAACCAACAAAACCCCCCAATCAAATCACAAAGAAAAAAGGCAAAAACACACTGAAAAATTCTGTCTTTTTTCTCCATTTCCGACATTTTCTAACCGCTCAATCATAGCGACCACAAATTATTTATTTATTTTTCATTTTTGAAAAATTTTCACTGTTCAAAGCGTCATCATTGTCATATAATTACTGCTTAACTCTTCTAGATTCGATGATGTTGGGGCTTTTGTGTTCCTCAATTAAAGAAACTTCATGGCGTCTTCGCTGAGTTTCTTCGCTGCTAGCCGAGCTAGAGTTTTTCCGGGTTCTTTTCCTGTGGTTTTTTATTCTGAAATTAGGGTTCGAGCTAGGGTTGTTCGGGGAGTGGGGAGTGAGGAATCGGATGTTTTGTCGTCGGATTCGGTTGAGGTGAATGGAAGTGGAATTGGGGGAGGATATGGTCGAATTGGGCTGGAATTTGATGAGAAGAAGAACAAGAAGAAGAAGAAAAAGGTGGAGGTGGTTGATAGAGTTGGAAGAAGAGGTTGTTCGGAAGAGTTGGAGATGTTTTGGGAAGATGGGTATGGGATGAGAAGTGTGAAGGATTATCTTGATTTATCAGCAGAGATGATTCAACACTCCGATGGTGGGCCGCCTCGCTGGTTTTGCCCAGTTGAGTGCGGGCAGCCGATCAACAATGCCCCTCTTCTTCTGTTTTTGCCTGGTAATCTCCGTACATTCATTCACTTCGCTCTATCAAAGGCATAGATAAGTTGGCATTTAAATTAAAAGAAGTTAAATTTTTTTTTATTATTTCTGTTCATGTTATTTTAAGTACTCCTTTACCTCTATTGTTACCATGTAGTATTAATAAGTTACTTTTTCTAATTGTTGCATTCAAAGGCCTTCGTTGCATGTGTCCAAATTGCCAAACCACCTTAATTGATTTTCTCTCATTTTATTTCTAATTGATGCTACACCTACTATTTTTCAAATATGTTCATTTCTAATGTTATTTTATAAAATTTTGTCACATATCCATTATAGTATTTGCATTTATATTATACTTAGTTTGTTAATATGTTGTTTTTTAATTACCTAACTCTGTTCCAGATAGTATGGCTGTTCACAATCTCATGTGACTAGTAAAAAGTGCTAGTAGTTGGGTAATCTAATTCTCGTGTGCTACTTCTTGTTGTTGATTACTGAGCAAATGTTTCTCCGTTTTTTGTTCTCCGGGAAGTGTTTGTTTTCATCACTTATTTGAATATCAGGTGCTGATTGATTTTTCAGTTACCTTTTGCAGGAATGGATGGAGTTGGGTTGGGACTTATTTTGCACCACAAGGCTCTTGGAAGGTAAGTGATCAGTTGCTGGTTTCTTCGTACCTTTAGTTGAGTAGATTTACAGGCTTTTGCATTAGTGCTTTACAACTCAAAAATTGAAAAACTGAAGTCCTTTAGTTCTTGGGTTTTTCTTTTTTAGGTATGTTTTCAACACATCTATTAATACAAGTAGGTTGCTATTTTTAAAGTTCTATTACTTAATTTGGTCCGTATGGACTATTATCTTTAACTTATGTCTATGATTGAGCTGCTACATATAAACTGGCTATTTTCTGGCAAAAACAACATAGTAGTTTGATATAGTGTAGAAATGCATCTGTCTCTCCTGTAAACAGAAAATATCGCAAGAACAGAAGTTTGTGAATGATGTAGTGCTAATTTATGCATCCAATGAAAGGATTAATGCAATGTAGCTTTGGAGTCCAGAGAGATGGGATGAATCATCCAACTTTAAGTCTACAAGATGCAACAACAGCTACAACATAATTCAAGAAGATTTGATGTCTAAGAAGTATGATTAAACGATCATGCTCAATATTATATTTGTTAAGTAACCAACTTAGGGTTAGTGTGATGGATAGGTTGGACCTACCTCAAGAGGTGGAAGTCTGGAGTTCAGACCTCATCCCAAGCGGGCCACCCCTCATTGAGTTTTTGGTATGTCACGATAAAGAGTTTCCTAAACACCTTAAAGGATTAGTCGGGTGATTTAGGAGGCCTGCATATCCTTGAATAGAAAGAGAATATTAGTATTTCCAAGGTGACACTTGGACATTTTTTGCTTAAACCACAAAGGTGGTTCAACATGCAAGTGCTAGGGCTTTTTTGTAATTTAAAAATTTAAAATGATTCTAATAGTTTTTAAAAATATCTTAAAGTGGTGTAAAAGGAGGTTCAATCCTTTCTTCGATATTTTTGTCCTGTTTTTCTTATCTGTAAATGGACCTGACCCTTAAGTATATGTTTCTTACCTTTCCTACCTAAAGTTCATCACATAGAAATCATGTGTCGAACCCTGAAAGCATTTATTTTTCTTGAACTTTGCCTTAACTTAGTACATGACATATGAATCATCTTAATGCCTTCTAATTCAATATTTTATGTTTTTCCAATTCTTCTTTTTCCCTTTCTTGAAATAGAAAGAAAATTTAGCAAAAGGAAAAAGAAGTTGAGAGTAGTATATTTCTGACATTCCTTATCTTGACTATCTGTATGCTTGATACTAATATGTTGTTCTTCCTCACTGATACCAAAAAAATGCAAATTTATTAGTTAATTTCTTATATTGTCGGTTCCCTTTCCCAGTTTTGTCTTGTTGTCATGGGAACTGGTTTGTAAATTCTCCATGCTTTGTTCACACTTCTTCAATCTTTGTGGCACAAATAATATGTTGAATACTCATACATCTAGACACAATTTGTGTTATAATGTTATTACAGGGGAACAGTCTGCATCTTGAATGAAGTGCATAATTGTGTGGATTATGTTGAAAATCTTTTTTCTTACAGATTTCTCTTTGACCTCAGGATCTTTGAAGTTAGGTGCTTGCATATTCCTGTCTTTGATCGCACGCCATTTGAAGGTCTGATATCACCTGCTTCTTATGATTCTTGAAGTTTTACTTTGAGGCATAAAATCTTATTCTTTAGCTTAACTGTTAATTTATTGCTTTTATATCTTGGTTCTTTGTTGAAACCAAGGAATTGGACTTTGATGTCTATTGACTTTTTGATCAGCTTCTTTGCCAACTTATGTTGACATATGTGACTGATATTTAGTTGAAATTAGGTGAATAGATAAGGTATGTGAAAGTATCTTTATATGTGCGCATATGTGTATGATGTAGATGCATATAATTTAATATAAATGCATGTCATAGCACTTGAGAAAAAATAGTAAAAGCAAATGAAACGTAGCTTGTAGTGAACTCATAATAAAATACATATCACCTTTTTGAACAAAAAGCATATAAGGCTATCATATTGAAAAAATTTCCCTTTCCTTTCTTTCATTCTATGCCACAAATGATTAATAAGAAAGGATATGCCAATGTGTCATACTTGTGTCAAATATGTTCATTAGTACATTAGCACTAAGTTGACACTTAAATTAACAGGGACATCCTAGCCTTTCCCGTAGTTTGATTTAGTAGATTCATATCATAGTTGATCTAACAAAGTTTTCTGCTGGTTATTAGCTAACTAACACAACCCTTCTCTTTTTATACGGGGTTGGGACTAGTTGTGTTTAAAGATGTACTAGTATACTTAGCACAAAGGAAGTTGTACAATTTAGGTTTGAATTCCGAAACAAGTTGAACTCACAATTTGTATTTTAATAGTAACACATGATCTAAAACTGTAAATCATACAATTTTGGTAATCATGAATTTATCATTAACTCACAAGTTGGCTTTATCACAAGATATCATCATCAAAAGCAAACATACAACATAGAATATCATAAGAAACATATTTGGTTAGTGCATCCATAACTAGGACAATGTTCCTTGAAAGAGAAAAATCGACAGAAACAATGATATTATGGGTTTAAATGCTACCATTTATCTATAAAATAGAGGAAATGAAATGTACATAACATGTTCCTTGAAAGAGAAACAAATTGATCTGATTTGCATGGACACTGCTTTTAGCCATTATAAAAAGATATTAACCATGATTTGGTCTCCAATCATGTTAGAAATAATTATCTAACAAGATATTTACGCATATTATGATGATTTATTGTGGATTTTCGCTTAAATTTATTAACATGCAAGGCTTCTGTGTGACGATACTGAACTATGGACTCAATCAATTAGTATGTAGGGAACTAAATTTATTATTAGTTCTGCTAGGCATAAATAAATGAAAAAAAAGAAACCCAAAATTGATCTTCATTTTCTGTACTAAGTGGTAAGTAGTCACATTATCTTCACACTTTTCTGTATAAGGAGACGCATGCTTCAATAGGACAGTGGGTTTTGGATGCAGGGATGGGCATAAAATATTGTTTATCCAACCAAAATAGTTAGGATAAGCTTATGATGATTCTCATTTTGATTTGTTTATTTTAAAGTCTCTGTGGATCCTCCAGTTAATTTTTGAGCATAATGCCCTTATAGACGCAAGCACCTGCCATATGTTTGACCAGAAGTTCAATAGTTTGATTTTGGGGATTGGTTACTTTGTCAAATTAAAGATCAAACTATCCTTGTCAGTTTCACCCTTAATGATATGTGTTTTTTTCTTTTCTTTTCTTTTCTTTTCTTTTTTCCTGGGTGCAGGGTTGGTAAAATATGTTGAAAACACTGTGAGGCTTGAGTATGCTTTATCCCCACATAAACCAATTTATTTAGTTGGTGATTCTTTTGGTGGCTGTCTAGCACTTGCTGTTGCTGCTCGCAACCCTGCTATCGACCTAGTGCTGGTATTAGCAAACCCAGGTCTGCATGCTTTGATTATAATTATTCTTTTGGAAGCTTACTGTCTGATCTCTAATTATTGGTATTCCTCGTTAAATGTTTAATTGTTGGTTTTTCTCTCCTTTTCATTTAGCCACATCATTTGGCAAGTCTCAGTTGCAACCATTGCTGCCTATTTTGGAGTCTTTGCCAGAAGAACTTCATTTTTCCCTCCCTTATCTTCTTAGCTTTATAATGGGTATGTGATCTGTCACTATGATATTTTAGATTGATATTCTTCATTTGCTGCGAATAAGTAGCTGCTAATTCTCTTTACTATTATTGGAAAGTAACTAGTCCTTTTTTTTTTCCTTCCACACTTTAGGGAACCCCGTGAGGATGGCAATGGCCACTATTGACAACACGCTTCCTCCTGCACAAACACTTGAGCAATTGTCTAGCAATCTAGTTGCTTTATTACCATGTCTTTCGGTAAGAAATTACTTATAGTGCCTGAAATATTTTCCTGCACTTTGGTTGATTTGCTTGAAATTTTTAGGTTTTGTATCTTAGAATTGATAGTTGCTACGCTTTCCAAGTTCCTTTATGCATGACTAGATTGTGTTCCAAATATCTTTTGCTGAGTGCATGATAAAGATATAGAAGTGGAAAATTTCACTTTCATAATTAAGTAGAACTAGAAAGTTCTTGCCTCCTTAATCAAGTAAGGTAGTTAAAATTAGGATCTTTATTATTGGGATATTTAGTAGCTTAAAGAACAAAAGAACAGGTTCAAGCAGGATGAATTATCAAGTAGGATTATCCTATTTCAGTTGTATACTTCCTTGTGGAAGTTAAGATTTAAAATAGATGTATTCAGTTAATTCCCTGATTAAAAATGAAAAAAAAAAGCATGTGTAAAGGGAACAATGAGGCGTGTACATAGAAAGCTTGATGTGGCTTAGAATTACAAAATAAACAAAGTCAAAACATAGACAGAAGCAAGCTGTTGGGAAGAACAAACTATCAAGTGATCTGGAAACATATTAATGTCATCAACGTCCATATGTCTACTGTCTAGTCAAAGACGTCTCTTGTCTTTCTTGAATCAGTTCAACACATTGTTACACTTACACCATAATGAAACGTTCCTTATCATCTCTCTTTCTTGGAAGATCCTCTTGTTTCTTGGAGTTATGCACCATTGCAGTAGCCTTTAATTTCAAGCTGCAACTTAATGGTTTAGAAATCAGTTCAATAGGATATGGTTGGTTGATGGCCCACTGGGGTTCCACATGAAGCAAAATCTAAGGAGGATATGTCTTTTTTCATTTAAGGAATCCGTTGTAGAGATTTTGGCTGAGCAAGAACATTAAAAAGGCACACCAAGTGCATGAGGCTTCTAACATTATAAGGTTTGGGGATGGGTAGATGGAAGACCTTACCCTTATAATGCAGATGGGGTGTTTTTTGGGTTTGAACTTGACAACTCTATGTCACAATGAAGCAATCCTTGCTATTGTTTCAAGGACTACTCTATTAAACCAATTATTATTATACCAGAAAAAGAAAACAATTGAGGAGGGCTTCTTGTACATATAGTGGGGGATCTCAAGAGTCATGAGCCTCTGTTGAATGCACATGGAGAGGGAATAGGACTCCCTCCCCCCTAAAACTCAACTCCTACACACATCTTGGTGGAAGGGAAAGAGGGAAGATTGGGTGAGGGAGTTGGATTCCGTTTACTTATTCGACTGGGGGAACGTGTTTGACTCCCTCGCCACGTATATTCAATAACCTATGCAAGGGAAAGGGGGAGGTGGGCTGTAGATTAGTTGAATTAGGGGAATCGAGGGAGATATGTGACTATAGAAAGAATATATAAAGAAAATGCACTTTTTTGGTACAATTTCCTTCCACGATAGGAGAAGTGGAAGCCATATAGTAGTATACTAGTTCAATCAGGGCCAGCTATGAATCCATGTCCCAACAATTATTTTTGCTTTTGAAATCCATGCTTTATGGCACCGTTCTCATGCCATGCTATGAAATTCTTCGCAAGTTGGTTTATTTTGTAGTCCAAACATTCTATGAAAACTTTTCTCAAATTAAATCTGACCTGGTTTACAAATCTTGCCTAATGTCTATGATGCGTTCCTACACATCATCAATTAAGACCTTTAATTTCCTTGATTCTCAATTCCCAGGGAAACATCAAACACAATGTATTGTGGTAATGACCTTTCTCCCCAAATCACTATCTTTTCTTGGCAAATCTCAAACTTAAGGCTACTTCTATTAAAGCCTAATTAATGCTTGAATTTTCATTCATAGAATTAAAAATTTTCAGCTTTTTCTTATTTTTTATTTATTTTTTGAATCTCATCAATTTTTTACTGATTTTTTAATCATTGAATTATGAATTATAAAGAAAAAAAAGCAGCTTGGCGCATGAGGCTTTTGCCTGTGAGGGTCCTAAGGAAGGGTCGAACCACTTTGTGTTTATTGTATAACCTTACTATGTGTCGCAGGAGGCTATTTTCATGACTCAAACCCATGACCACTCAGCCATATGTCAACAACTCTTACCATTGCACGAAGGCTATGAATCTTACTTTGAGAGCTGGTTTTGCTCAACCTTCGATGCTTAACCTATTATTAAGGTTATAAATCTTACTTTGAAAGCTAGTTTTGTTCAACCTTTTCTCAAATGGTTGTAAGAATTCTGATTCAAATTTATCAATCTTGCAACTTACAATTTATGATTTGATCATGGGAAAATTATTTGAATCTTTATTAAGAGTATCGATGCTTTTTAATCTTGTTGCATATCGTTAAATATTAATAAAATATTTCAATTTACGGTTCAACTTTCAAGTCTAACGATTTACATGATTCTTGAAAATAGTAAAAGAAATAGATGTTGTATATCTTAAATTTCAAATATCATGTATTCATGCTTATTATGAATTCTAAAGAATTTATGATCATCAAATGAAACTTTTGGACATGACTTGTGGCCTTTAACCTAGTTAAAAAAATCTTTGAATATTTTTTTAATTAAAAATTCTTTAGAATTCTTAATAAGAATAGAATGTTTTATAAGCCGACCTCGTGTAGCTGGGAAAAAGGCTTAATTGAGTTGTGTTGAGAACCATGTTTTTCATAAGGATTCGTTCTTCAATAAGATTTTTTTTTTTTTGAAATCAATTTATATGGATTAGAAGGGTGGCCTTGGTGCAATGGTTGAAGTTGCTCTATTATGACCTGGAGGTAATGGGATCGAATCTGGAAACAACCTCTTCAACATGGAGAAAGGCCCGAGTTTATCATTCCTTCACCAGCCCCTACAATGTCGGGAGCACTTTTGCATTTGGTTCACTTTTCTTAAAAAACCCCACTATTCATAACCTAATGAAAAATGGTATAGAAGATGAACAGTTATATATCTTAATCCCCATTTGATTCACCAAAGCCTAAAATGGTCCTATTCTGATTCACAATTTCCAAAACTGCATAGCGTTGGCTATAAAAAAAAATTGCTCCCCTTACTCCAATCTTGATTAAGATACATAGGGTTACATAATACAACCTTTCTCATGTATTTGTATTGGGGCTGATTATTTTACAAAGCTAAAGTAACGTGTGTTGTGGTGTATTATGTATGCGTGTGTTTGTTTTCTTCTTCAAACTGAATTTCAGTTGGCCTTCTTTATCTCTTTGATCAACACCATTATCTTGCAGGTTTTGGCTGATATCATTCCTAAGGAGATTCTCTTGTGGAAATTAAAGCTGCTTAAATCTGCCGCTACTTATGCTAATTCTCGTCTACATGCTGTCAGAGCTGATGTGCTAGTGCTCGCCAGGTGTTTATACTTCTAGGCATCAGTACATAACATGCCATTGGTTGAACCATGCTATTTTTATTTATTTTGTTCTAATGTAGAGTGTGGAGGAGTGATGATAGGAGTGGATTCAGATTACTGTATACCACTGTTAATCTATATGGTTTCCATTCCTATATATGATAGTTTTGAAGAATTTTGTTCAAATGTTTATTCTAAAATTATTTCAATATGTAGGATTTTTTGCTATCAAATATGGAAATCATTTTATCTAGTATTGTTCACTGGTCTTGGGAGTTTCAGTTTTTGGTGTTTTAGTCAAAGGATGGTCATTGGTTTCTATAAATTGATGTTTCTCATTTAATTTCTAGGGTTGATGGTGTATTTTTATTTTAGTGGCAAGGATAACACGCTTCCTAGTGGAGATGAAGCTCAACGTCTTTCAACCTCATTGCAGAATTGCAAAATTCGCTACTTCAAGGAAAATGGTCATACGCTTCTATTGGTGAGAAATTGTTTTGCTTTTAGGTTGTAATTTTTCTTTTAGGTATTTAAATGTTCTCATTGGATGTTAAATTTGTATTTCAGTGAAGCTTATGACTTCATCAAGTTTCTCTACCATCATAGAAAGTCTAATGAACACCTTTTAATGGGACCTATGAGTGAATTATGTAAGCCTTAAAATGATTGTTGCTCTTCCTTGTTGCAATATGCTTTGAGGTCTTCTATATATGCCCTTTTAGAGCTCCTGTCTGTTTATGCAACAGTTGTTTTCTGATGTTTCTTGTCCCTCAGAAGCCAGCAATGCACCCAAGTAGCCCATACAGATTTGGGTTAAAGCATGAAAGTTGATATGCCTGCAACAGACCATACACCATTCAAATTTCCACTTTATTTATTGAATTTCAGTGTTACACTCCAGACCTTGTAAGTCTAATCCATGCTTGACCATGCCTCATATAGTTGGAATTCAACAACATTATACCATTAATTCAACAACCTGAATCCTTTTGGCATCATCATTCATGACTGGTTCATTGCTTAGGTCTCACCCATAAGATTGGATGTGGAGCAGGGTCCTCAATAACACCTAAGTACAACTTTGAATTAGTGTTCATTAATTAGTCCATTTAGCAATCAATGTTTACAATTTATCAAGTTAAAAACTTATCAAGATATTTTATGGTTAAGGATTTATTTATTAATATGCTAAAGCATCACTTAGTTTATAAACACTTGTATGTTTAAACAAAATTCTTCTTTTTTTTTTATTTGAGTAGAAACTATATAAATGTATGTATGTATGATTCAATACCATTTAAGGTTATTCGGTCAAGATTTTCTAAACTGAGATGTCCTTTCAAACATCTCAATTTCTATTTGTTTTGTTAGTTATCCAACGGTCACATGGACAACAAAATAGCTCTTTTTGTGTTTTTTTTTTCTTGATTATGATCTTTCAGCTCCACTCGATCCACCATTATCAATAGCTTTAATGACTTCTATTTTGTGGTCATCTGATATTCAGGTTAGAGCACTGTATTTCCAAGTGCTTTATATATAGTCTTTCCTCTAGTTTGGTTGATAGATGATCATGAACTTCCAGAAGCACATATCTACTTATGCCACAGGCACTGCCATCTAATTAGGCCATCTCTAATGTCTCCAATCACTTGAAACATGTTTGCATCCTAGAATTGTTTAGCATCTCTCTTTAGCTACACTGGAGCTTTAGGCCAAAATTCTACTCAAGCTTCCTTCACATGTACTCTGTGCTTTGTCTGCCACCAAATGGTTCTTGCACATGATAGAAGTATATAACATTTTTTTTTTTGATATTTCTTTTAACTGATATCATTAACAAATATGAGCAGGAAGATGGTCTTAATTTGGTGGCTGTTCTTAAAGGTGCAGCTATGTACCGTCTATCAAGGCGGCATGATTTCATCTCAGATTATCTGCCACCTTCTATGACAGAATTCAAAGAAGCATTTGCACAAGGAAATGGGTAATTGATTATTCTGTTGCATGTTCAGTTGTATGGTGTAATTTATTCTTCATGAGATGACTTTTTCATGAAAATTCGATTTCAGATATCGCCTTGCAACCAGCCCAGTGATGCTTTCAACATTGGAGGATGGTAAGATTGTCCGGGGCCTTGCAGGGGTTCCTAATGATGGCCCTGTTCTCTTAGTTGGTTATCACATGTTGATGGGACTCGAAATTAGACCACTTGTTGAAGGTTTTTTGAGGGAGAAGAAAATTATGGTTCGTGGTCTGGCCCTTCCTATGTTATTTACTCCAAATTTTGAGGGCTCATTTGGAGATAAATTCTTTGTCGATAGCTTGAGACAGTTTGGAGCATTACCAGTCTCAGCGAGCAACTTTTATAGATTGCTGCAATCTAATTCATTCATTCTTCTTTATCCTGGCGGTGTACGCGAGGCCCTTCATAACAAGGTGCGTTGAAACCTTTTTTTCCTCCTTTTCTTGTGAACCCTTTTAGTCTAGTCTGAAGTTAAGAACTTAAGATGGTTTTCTGCATTTGCTGAAAATAATTGGATGACCAAATCAATACTGAAATGATGGTTATACCATGATATGAATATACAAGTGCCATTAAAACTTGAAAGTACTTATTTTGTGTGTACGTAATAGATATCTGATACGCCAAAAGTGGTTGGTCGTTTTCTATGAAAGTTCACTAATGAAAATCAACATCATCAACTCTGCAAAGATTTCTTCTTGCTATTTTTCGAGAAAGCAACCAAATAAAATTTCTTTTTTCCTTTTTTAGCTTTGAATTGTAAACTTTTAAATTTGATTTTTATCCGGTAGGCAAGACTTGAACATACCAAAAACTAGAGCTTTCCCGGTATCAATGATGAATCAATTAGTTAGACATTTCTTTGTCTGCTTAATTTATTTGCTTCTTTGTCGAGAGAGGGGGAGGTAACTGTCACGCCCTGGGTTGCACAGCGTGCCCCCTACCCAGACGCGGGCGCACTCCTACCGCAGCGGGAGCGAACGCCTAGCCATTATGGATCCCATAATATTGTCACATCTCGGCCAGCCACGCCACACAAGGACGCCGGTCACCGAGATCATTTATCCCCCTGCACAATCCACAGCACAGGGAGGGCCTCCCCCAAGTTCGAACTCGCAACCTCTTCCTCATAAGGTTAGATTTCGCAACTTGAGTACCCATTGAGCCATTAGTGCAGGGGGATAAATGATCTCGGTGACCGGCGTCCTTGTGTGGCGTGGCTGGCCGAGATGTGACAATATTATGGGATCCATAATGGCTAGGCGTTCGCTCCCGCTGCGGTGGGAGTGCGCCCGCGTCTGGGTAGGGGGCACGCTGTGCAACCCAGGACGTGACAAAAAGGCCTTATGTATACATAAGGATTACCCCTCACTGTACCACACAATATTGTCTCCTGGCCACCCGGCGTACGGATCGCAACCACCCTTTGTCCACAACAGTGCATAGCACAGTGCGGGGCCTCCCCACGGTTCGAACACCGGACCTCCCCCTCGAGGAGTCCTCCGTCGCAACCGCAATAACCACTGAGCCTGTCACACCCTGGGTTGCACAGCGTGCCCCTACCCAGGTGCGGGCGCACCCCCTCGGGGCGAACGCCTAGCCATAGTACCACATAATATTGTTCTATCGCCATGTAGCAACCCAACCGCAGCTGGTTTACATCGAAACGATTATTTGTCCCTACTATTCCCTCATAAATAGTAAAGGGCCTCCCCCAGAATCGAACTCGAGACCTCCCTTAAGGAGTCTAATTTCGCATTCTGAGTAACCACTGAGCCGTATACATAAGGCCTTTTTGTCACGCCCTAGGTTGCACAGCGTGCCCCCTACCCAGACGCGGGCGCACTCCCACCGCAGCGGGAGCGAACGCCTAGCCATTATGGATCCCATAATATTGTCACATCTCGGCCAGCCACGCCACACAAGGACGCCGGTCACCGAGATCATTTATCCCCCTGCACAATCCACAGCACAGGGAGGGCCTCCCCCAAGTTCGAACTCGCAACCTCTTCCTCATAAGGTTAGATTTCACAACTTGAGTATCCATTGAGTCCTTGTGTGGCGTGGCTGGCCGAGATGTGACAATATTATGGGATCCATAATGGCTAGGCGTTCGCTCCCGCTGCGGTGGGAGTGCGCCCGCGTCTGGGTAGGGGGCACGCTGTGCAACCCAGGGCGTGACAGTAACACTAATTATTCATGTGCATGACGTGTCGACACCAAGCCACCAATATGTGTAGCAGTTGAGGATTTCCTGGTGCATGAGCTATTGAGCAGGATTACTTCCATGTAGAGATTTGAGCTGAGCCTCACTCTTTCACTTTCTTGAATCATTTTAACTCTGGTTACCCTGCTTATATTAAAATCAATTTGTGATTGTGATCATCGCTGTGGCACCATCATTTTGGCACTCCTTGTGATGCTTTGATGCATTTCCCTTTTTCTAGATTGTATGTTATTCTTGGAAGTGTCCCTTTGATGTTCCTTTTTCTGTGTTTATTTAGTTATGTTTTCATGTGTTCAAATTTCTTGGTGCTTCATATGGCAAAAGTGAGTTCTTGTTTCTCAAATTTAAATTCTTTTTCCAAGTGAAAGTATTATAATATACAAAATGGCGGTTATCATTGGGCCAATTCATTTGATATACCACTGAGCTACTTTCCCAACCATGATTGTTGCCTTTCTAAGCCTTCTCAGCTGAGCTTTTGGGGCTTTTATTGGGATGTCCATAGATGCACTTTGGTGGGAGAAGAATCCCAACTCAACTCAACTAAGCCTTTTCTTAATCAGCTATGTGAATCGGCTTCCTCCACTTCGCTCTATCAGAGGCTAAATCGGCATTTAAATTACAAGAAGTTAATCTTTCTTAATTAAAAGAATCCCACTTCCTTAAAATTTTCCACAGGAAACACGAAACAATAAAAGAGTAATTCTCAATGAGAATATTTCCTATGCATGCTTATTGGAGAGTTAGAGCCCAACTGATTCTTCATATCCAAAAGGTGTTCTGTGTGGGAAATGTGTTCAAGCTTTGAGTACAAATAGAAATGTTTGCATCTTCAAAGAACCTATCTAGAAATCTCTTTAACCAAAAGCCAACTGCTTGAGGTATCTTGTTTTGTTCTCTCTTCTTTGAGATAGAGCATCGACTGGGGAAAACCTTCTTGCCATGTGGTATGTTGTCAAGAATCTATAATGGTGCCTTCACAGTCGTAAATGCCTAAGACGACAAACATGGTAGTTAAAATCACGATTCAAATTGTGGAATCATATGACTCACAATTCAATTCACCCTAAAACGATTTAAATTGGGTTCCTAAATCACCCTACCTATAATCGTTAGTGAATTGGTCCGAAATTCCGAATCGTAGGTGAATCAGTTTGAATTAGTAGTGAATTATAAGTGAATCGGACTGAATCACTAGCTGAACTGTAGTGAATTGGTCTGAATCATTAATTATCTAAGAAAAACTAATATCTTTAAAACTCAATGGGTACGTAATATATACATCTACATGATTCAAAGATGTATTGTGAATCTTATGATTCACCAATCCGAATGCCAATTCAATTCATCAATTTTTAAAACGATTCAATTCTGATTCACAATTTTGACTACCATGGTACCAATATTTTGATGATTCATGGGACTAACAAACAATTTTTCAATGATCGTGTTGGTTTGGTGTTTTCTAGGGTGAAGAATATAAGTTATTGTGGCCAAAGCAGCCTGAATTTGTGAGAATGGCGTCACGATTTGAAGCCACAATTGTACCCTTTGGTGTTGTTGGAGAAGATGACATATTTCAGGTAAGTTTATGGAAGGGTTTGGAACAAGTGTTTTTCTTGCATCTATTAAAACATTCAACCAAATCTTTGAGGTTTGTCTATTGCACACATTATCTTTTTTCAGACTACCCTCCCCAATTGATTTTTCATCGAGTACCTGCATCCTGTCCCTTGAGTTTTCAAAATACTAGATTAGTTACATTGAGATTGTTGGCTTTTAGGAAGTACATTGTCTGTCTTGCTTGATTGAGAATCTCAAAAGTGAAAACTCAGTTGTTATTTTTCTGTCCATAATTTTGATCCCTTAAGATCTTGCTGGTTGAAAGTTTTTACAATTTTCATGTGCTGCAGCTGGTACTTGACCGTGATGATCTTATGAACATCCCCATTGTCAGAGACTACATAAAAGAATCTAATAAAGATTCCATAAACTTAAGGTATGTTTAATCCATTGGATTTTATTTCATTTCTTTTCTTCCTTTATGAATAAAGAGTTCATAAAATAAAGGTAATTTCTATCCGTAAGTGTTTTGATCTGGGTATTGCTTTCTTCATAGGAGTGAGGCAGATGAAGAACTTGCAATACCCGGGCTTTTACCCAAGATACCTGGTCGCTTCTATTATCTCTTTGGGAAACCGATTCAAACAAAAGGAAAGAAGGAGATGTTAAGAGATAAAGAGAATGCAAATGTATTGTATTTGCAGGTAAAATCTGAAATTGAAAACATAATATCATATTTGAAGAAGAAAAGAGAGAAGGATCCTTACAGAGGCATTGCTGAGAGGACACTGTACAGAGCCATTTCAGCTTCTGTTGATGAAGTCCCCGCATTTGAACCATGAGATTGAGATGCTTTGTTTTGATTTGCTTCATTTTTATTTGTTCTTCTTTACAAATTGATCCACCATTTTTGTGGTGCCTGTCATAAGTTATAGAATAAACACCCATAAATTTCTGATTGTTTTTCCTAAAATGGGGTGTAAGATGCATGTAATGAAAATAATCTGTCATGTAAGATGCAAGTAATGATAATAATTTGTTATAAAGCGAGCTGTTCTTAATGTCACAATAAATGTTATTGAGATTAAGGTGTTCGGAATCATTTTATATACAATTTTGTTTTATATATAGTGTTTGGTTAAATGTTAACTTAAGAGCATAATATACAAAGTGAATTCATCTAGCCATGCAGTAGGAAAAAAATTTTCTTTAGAGGAGATTTGGTTAAGCTTCAGTTGTTATGCCCTGGTAGGCTGGTACCATTTTTTTTTTTTTTGGGTAATTAACAAGAAAGAGTTACTCTATATGACTATGGACTCGCAGCAATTAAGGGTTTTTTATTTAATTTTTTCTCTACTTATAAAAAGTTGTGAAGGCATTATGGTTTAATCCTCTAGTTCATGATTTTTTTATTTTTTATTATCTTTTTGTTCTTTATTATCGGATTCGTGCATTACAAAGACGTTTGAGCTGATTCTTCTAACATAAGTAGATAAATAGGGACACATTTAAGTTCGAACTCGTTACCTGAATCATAACCTCACTTATACATAATTTCTCAATTAACTGAACTACCATTTGCTCTTTTTTCAACTTTGACATAAGTAGAGTATGAAGTTTTTTTTTTAAGTCAAAATTAATTTAAGAAAATAACAAAAAATAAAATCTATATTTTAATAAATTGTTAGGTACCAAGTACCGTTACGCAAAAGACTCTTCATTTTTTTTCTCATTCTCTCTTTTCATTATGAAGAAATAAGATATAAAGGATAAGAACCAGAATAGAAGGAGGTCGACGTGTTATATAAAATGCAAAGCTGACCAACTTTGTAATAAATGAACGATAAGTGTAGTTTCGTTATACAATACGCTTGTATTCTACTTGGACGCAATAATTTATAATAGTCTCTTTTATTCTCTTCTTCTTCACGAATCACGGGACGGTCCAACCCAACCGAAGCCTGCAATATTATCAATAACTTTGATCATACGATCCGACCCGACCGCTCCGTCGCCGGAAAACACCATCCCCTTCTCCGTGATCCGTCGGAACTGTGATCTCAGCCCTCGATTCCGGCGGATTTTTGTTTCTCTATTCTTGTAATTTGGTATGTGTTAATTACACTTTCTTTCCATTTGCTCCGGCAATATTTTCCCAATTTTCTTTCCTCTAATTCTTTTGTTTTCTCTGATTCGGAGTTTGATATATTATCTTTTTTTTTTTTGATTCACAGTACGGAATTTTGGTAATTTTTCTTTGATTTGTTGTTGGGTTTTGATTTGAGCAAGATATGAACCCTAATATTAAAGATTTTCTTCGGGTTGGAGGAATTGGGGATTTAAGAATTGAAGATGTTCTGATTATTTTTTTGATCCTGATTGACGTTATATGCAGGTTATGGAACGGTTTCGATGGCTAAAGGTGGTAGCTCTTTGTTGGTTAGTGACAGTTTCTGGAGCAAGAGGTAATAATGAGGGTTTTTTTTTCCTATACTAGCTATATATCAATAATATTTGAAAAGTTAATCTTCAGCTGCTACTGCTACCGAGCAGTAATTTAGATGGGTATGAACTAACTCTTTGAAGACGTATGTATGATAGCTTAATTATAAGTGCAAAAGATTACTGTATTTAAATTGGGTTTTTTTTTTTTTTTCTTTCCCTTAATGGTTTAGAGCTTAATGTCAAGGAAGATGTGCCTGTATATAATCACACTCTTGCAAAAATACTAGTGGAGTATGCATCTGCGGTAAGCGAGCTTTCACATGAACATTTAGTTTCTATTCTTGGTTTCTTTCTACTTTGATTGGTGTAGTTCACCTTGTCAATGTTGATTGGTTTAATGTAGTATTGTGTGTCAGTCTGTATCATTTGGGCCTTTGTTTGCTGGATGGTACATGCTAATGCCTTAATTTGGCATGAAGTTGATAATCAGTTTACCTGGTTCTATATCTTGCAGGTATATATGTCAGATTTGACAGAATTGTTTTCTTGGACATGCTCTAGGTGTGATGATTTGACAAAGGTAATGTATTTGAAAAAATAAAAAATTGAATACTTGTTTCTATGTTTTGTGTTATCCAGTTGGTCCTTAGTAAATTCAGTGATCGTGCTGGTAATAATTGTTTGTTTGTTGCTCCATTTAAGCAGGGTTTTGAAATGCTAGAGCTGATTGTTGATATCGAGCACTGCTTACAGGTTCGTTACATTGCATTACAAGCATATTCGCTTCATATGTTTTTTCCCTCTCCAAGGAATTAGAATGAAATGGATGCTTCTTTTCAGGCATTTGTTGGGTTGGCCAAGGATCTTAATGCCATTGTAATTGCATTTCGAGGCACTCAGGAACATAGGTATGAATATTGTTGCATCAAACACTTGGCTTAACAATGAGCAAGAGATTCTTTGTGATCTAGGCCAACGTGTAAGAAGGACTAGTATAGTTGCTTCTTCTACTTTGAATGGGTATGCGTTTGATAAAGTTTCATGGAGTAATCAATGTTGAGAGCTTGTAACCAACTTCGGGTTGGTGCAATGGCTTAGAATCCGCCTCAGGAAGCATGACTTTGGGAGTCAAAAGTTTGAATCCCACTCCAAGCGGGCTACTCCTCATAGGGTTTCCATTGTGTGAGGATAAGGAGGTTCCACACACCTTAAAGGATTAGTTTGGTGATGGGCTAGGATACCCTTGAAAAAATAAAAATAAATAAATTGAGAGCTTGCAAAATTTACCTCATGTAGTTGGGAAAAGGGCTTGGTTGAGTCAGTTTGCAAAAATATGATAACTTAGTTATAAATAAGTCATACTAGGTGACTCTTTGACTATTTGGCTGTAGTTATGACACCTCTCTTACTCCCACCACAAAGGACATCCTTGTGTTGAAATCTTGGGAATTATGCTGTCGAAGCCATAAGATAGAGTAAGAAGCACATATTCATGCTCCGGTCCTAGCTGTCATGTTCATCAAGACCCAGTCAACTTTACTTGGAGATCTTTTTTTTAGGCTCAATTAATTTTAGTTTCCTTCATTGGAAGCTAACAAACTTTGCATAGAGTTGGTTGAGTTTGTTCAAATTTTCAAATTTTGCTAAAGCTTTTGCTTAATGCATAAATTTATGAAATTTTTATGGAGTAATTATGTTCATGCAGCATACAGAACTGGATTGAAGATCTATTGTGGAAACAACTTGATCTGAATTACCCAGGCATGCCTGATGCAATGGTTTGTAACTAAAAAGAGATTGAACATTTTAGTAAATGCATCAAACTGTGTTACATATTGTCTATGTCCATTTCAGGTGCACCATGGATTTTATTCTGCTTACCATAATACAACTATACGCCATTGTGTTCTTAAAGCTATTAAAAGAGCAAAGAAGTTTTATGGGGACATCGACATCATGGTGACGGGGCATTCAATGGGAGGGGCTATGGCTTCCTTTTGTGCGCTAGATCTTGCAGTAATTATTTCTTCCTGTTATACTTGGAATTATATATTCCATCCAAAAACATGAAATTCAGCTATTTCCTTACTTTTTTCCAGGTTAATCATGGAGCAAGCAATGTTCAGGTTATGACATTTGGGCAGCCCCGTGTTGGGAATGCTGTTTTTGCATCTTACTTCAAGAAACATGTACCAAATACCTTCCGAATCACTCATGAACATGATATGGTGCCTCATTTGCCTCCATACTATTCTTATTTTCCACAGAAGACATATCACCACTTCCCAAGAGAGGTAATTTGATGCTAGTTAATCTTGCAATCAATTATTCCTACATGTTCTCTCTCTCTGTTCCATCTGCCCTCTTTCCCTCTCCAAAGGAAAATAAAAACAAAACCAAAAAAAGAAAAAAAACACTTGCACCACTACCACCACCATCTTCATTATTAAGATTTGACATTAATGAACTATTCTATTTTCTTTAGGTTGACATTCACTAGTTATATTTGCCCGACAGATGCAGAAAATAACCTTGTTGGAACTCATCAAATAGAAAATAATGAATTCCCTCACACATACTCACAAATTGCACACTTTAGAGCCCTTTAAGCAGAACCATAACCTTGCATTTGTCCAAGTTCTTGGAAGGCGGTGTTTGTTAACTCTACATGCAGCCTCTAAAAAAAGTGTATAATATAAATTTTTTATTTAGGTAAATATTTTTATTTTTCTACTTCTAATTGAAGTAGAGGTATAATCACTACAAGAGTAAGTTAAAACTTTTGGCTTATTCTATTAGAGCTTAAACCCCTACTGCAAATAGAGTAGAAGTAAAGACTAAATAGAGTTGACAAACTTCATGTGAGTTCTCTTTTTTCCTAATCTCCTTTCGTCTGACTCAATTTTAGTTGATAAAAGTATTGTTATATTCCTTAATTGCAGGTGTGGCTTTACAATATTGGGTTGGGAAGTTTAGTGTATACTGTTGAGAAGATCTGTGATAACTCTGGTGAAGACCCATCTTGCAGCAGGTATCTATCTGCCCTTTTCTTTCCATGAATCTTAAATTTCATTTGTAAAGCTCTTACTTGCCCTTTTATTTTCTCCTTGCACAGGTCTGTGTCTGGAAACAGCGTGGTCGACCATTTATCATATTTTGGGGTAGAATTACAGGCGGATACCTCGGGTTCTTGCAGAATTGTCATGGATACCCATGTGTCCAGCTATGGCACAACAGATCCTAGTGGAAACTTAGTGTTGTCAAGAGATCCTACCACCTCGATGTTGGAACTGAAGAGCCAAATCCGGTCTGGCAGTAGCTCTGTGTTGTAATATATTTAGAATCATTAGGCAACACTTGAAAGAATGAAGGAGAGAGAAGGCTTAAAAGTGAAAGAAATCACTTCAAAAGCCATCCTTGATATGCTTGTACTGTTTATCAAAATGTTATTGTGTACGTGTATATACTCACTACCATTGTTAATATAATTCAGATTCCTTTTGGGTTTACTTGAGAATAAAGCTTCTTGTTTGCCATTTTTTAATCTCTCCATAGATTTCATCTCTGAAAATATGGGCAAGGCTGTGTAAATTGTTCTCCTTGAGCTTAGGCTAACATATTGAAGGTATTATTAGTATTTTCATTTTACAAAAGAACAAGTTTTTAAGTAATGTCTTGATGCTCAATTATATATTTAAGAAAGTATTAAAATTTTTAGTGGATGGCACATAGTTAAATGTTATGTTTTAAAAAATTATGAGGTAGTCACCAAACCAAAAAAAAAAAAATGATGTAAAGACATGATTACGCATTATACATGTACATGATATTTGTGTGCAAGCTAGAATTACTATAGGTTTATACAAAATGGATAATAGAGCATACTCAGTGTACGAAGCTTCTGCCATTGTGAGTTTGGTAAAGGAATAATGTACGCAACGTTATCTCCTGCATTAGATATCTCTGGGTTAGTTCACGAGAATAGAGAAGTTGGCATATGCCTTAAGGGATTAGGGTTTTTCTTCTTCTTCTTAATAATTGTTCATGTCAAAGCCTTGGGTGCGCTGCCCGTGAAAGGAACACAATCACTAAGGAATTTACTCATAAAGAACAAGTGGACGTCCTACAGAAAATGATAAGCATTCAAATTTTTGCATATGGCCTTAGTAATATAATTGAACATATGACCTCAAAGCTTACATCTCTATTGAGTTCCCTAGCTAATCTAGTGAAGCACTATTTGCCAACACACCTGCCTTCATATCCACACCCCCTTCCTTTTTTAGGTCTTATATACTTTTCGTCGTAATGCTTATCTGAGATCTTGGATTTTGTCTGACTATTTGTCACTACGACCATATATAAATGAAGCACTATTTATTGCACAATTATCAAACTAAGCAAGAATTAGCAACCTAATTGAATTAAACAACGCCAAAGTGCTAATTAATTACTACAATATTGCTTTCTTTCCAGTTCCAACATACACAGGCAATGTTAATTAATATTTCTCTAATGAAGATCATCACACTCTCGCCTTTGGGGAAGAATTCACGGGTCCCAATCTTCTTTGCCATAAATTTGTAGCAACTGAGCAAAAGAAAGTGTTCATCAATAGCTAGAACAAATTCTCAACATGCAACGTCACAAGGCAAAAATATCTATATATATGCATCAAAACGAGCTAGAGAATAATACCACTAAATATATTAAAAAAAAAATATTTTATGTGCGTTGAGTGTCAATGTTATTTTTTAATATTGACGTCTAACAATTTCATGAATATTTTGAAGATGAACGTGTATTATGCAGCATCTCCAATATTAAACGTAAGCTAAGCCCTAACTTTAAAAAATGATATTGATACCTAACATATCTTTAGCATTACTCATATATTCAAAGTGAATAGCTCTTGACAACTTAATCTGGCTCAACAAAAATGGAAATATCACCACAAATATATAAAACACAGCTTCACACTCCATTAATACCAGCAGCTAGCTACTACTTGAACTGCCAAAGCAAGTACTATACAGTTACCATTAATAATTCAGTTTTTCGAAATATATGAGCTTAGATGAGGTTATAATCAAAGTGAAAGGGCCAGTAGGTTGCTAGTATAGGTCTTGACCTCCTTGACACTTTCTCTATGTTATTGGAATTATAAAAATATGGAGAATTTTTAGTACTTTGAGAAATATGTGGTGTGTGTATCAGTATACGAGGGTTGACTTGAAAATAACTATAGTAGTAAGTCAATTAAGCAAATCAAAATTCAAGTTAATTTCTCGAATGAATCATCCTTCCTAATTAATTTAATAACCTTTCGTTAAAGATTGATCATCTTAAAACACGATTAAACGGATAGTAGTAAGAAGGATAGATTTGATAAGGATCTTTGTTCCAGAAGTTGAATTTCTCCTCCTTCTCTGTATGTGCAGAAAGCTTATCCTCCATCGTCTTCTCTCCCTGTTTATTCGAAAAAAAAAGTTAATTATCTGATCAAAATCTACAGAAAATTAATCGTCTTTAAATCAACAAGAAATTAATGTATTGAAGTATTTCCTCTGCAAGATTTCACACCTTTGCTAATTTGTTCCGCCGCCGACCCATGATAATATGATAAGTAGGATCAGATGATTCTTCTTTTCTGCTACTACTCTGACGATCAATTGTATGATTATTAAATAAGTTGACCTTCCTAATTGGCTTGATGGTCGCTAATCTGATACATGCAAAAGGGTCTTTTGACCCGAAAATCCAAGCACCCGACGACGACGAGTTCTTTAAATTTCCTTCTTCCAGTTCCGCTACTTGATCATCATCATCTTCTTGTTGTTTTGCTTCTCTCTTACTTTCACCGCAACTTCGATCATCCCCTATTATTGCTGCGTGAAGTTCTGAAGATTCTGAAGAGGAATTACTACACTGCTCTCTCCGTACGGTTCTGAAGAACAATATATTCGTCATCGTCTCTTCTTCGTTGCACAAGAAGCTAGCTAGTAGCAGAAGAAGCAGCTTTTGGCCTCGTTTCGAAGCACGTTCGCGACTGCGTTTATGGCTTAAACGCAAATTTAGTAGCAGAAGACGCAGCTTCTGTTTAATTTGTGCGTCGACAAGGCGTTTACGCGGTACGAGGGCGCTTTCAATTGGGCTTCATTTTTTTTTAATAAATGTTAAAAAAATGTTTTTCTGACTCGCGTGTTACATTTTCTCATGGAAAATGCTCTCCAAAAAACACACTCGTCAATTATATTTTGTTGACATTATAAAATTATTATGTCATTGCGTAATTTATAAATGTATTAGTCAGTTATTACTTTTACACTATTAATCTCTACTCAACCACGTGTCTTCGTTAGACTATTGAAATTGTACATTTGATGCAAGGTATTCTGATAGATATATGTATATATATTTATTTGAAAATAGAAGGAGGGTGTAGATAATTAGCCTATACAACTAACATTAATTTTTTTTTTCTAAATTGAGTTCCTGTTATCAACATCAAGCTACTCAATGTATACCATTTCATATTAATTTGAGAGACTATACAAACTCAAGTATACTTGCTTAACAAACTTTTGGAGTCCTTAAAACGTTACTCTTTGTATCTCCACTATCAAATTATCGCCCACAAAATGTGAATAGAATTGCCTACTCATCAAGTTGAATAATATTTTATTTATTTAATTTATCTATTTAAAAATATAATCAGTTAGAAAAACCTATAATTCTTTCTCTATTTTCTCTCTGTTTACAACATGTTATCAACACGGTTGTCTCTACAGATCCAAACCACCTCCTTCTCTGATATGAACTCCACAAACAATTGTGATAAAACCCAATAACAATGATGGATTAGAACCCCAAGATCGTGTAGACAAGATTGATTGAGCCTTGACCCGTCACCTAAGCAGATGAAAACCAAGACTACAAAAGATTGAAAACGCCACACCAAGATTCAACAATCAAGGTGATAAGTTTGGTTGTTTGAACGCCACAAGATTAACTTGATAAGTTCAAGAGTTCTTTTAAGAACCAAGAGGACACAAGACCTCACAAGATTAACTTGATCTCAAAAACATAATGTGTGCTTCAAATATGAGCTACCCTCTATTTATACTTGGAACAACCTTCCAAGAATAGGAAAAGCCATAACTAAATTCAAACATAACCAGCCGCCGATTTGGACTTCTAAAGGTAGCCAGCCGCCTCTTTTGACTTCTAAAGGTGGTTAGCCGCTTCTTTGGACTTCTCAAGGTAGCTAGCCGCCGATTTGGACTTCTAAAAGTGGTTAGCCGCCTCTTTTGAATTCTAGCCGCTTCTTTGGACTTCTCAAGGTAGCTAGCCGCCGATTTGGACTTCTAAAGGTGGTTAGCCGCCTCTTTTGAATTCTAGCCGCTTCTTTGGACTTCTAAATACCAACCACCGATTTGGACTTCTAAACTTAGTCAAAAATAGTTAATTGACTAAGTTCAATGTATTTGATGACATGGACTAATTAACTTCTTCAATTCCTTTGATGACATGGACTAAGCCTTGATTATTATTTGAGCCCATCTTGGTCTTCTTAGAATCAGCCCAATTCTCTTGGATTAGCCCATTTAGTGCTTCCTTGAAACGTTTGGCTCTAAGTCTTGTAATTGGACCACTTGGAAGTGACAATGGGTCTTGTGCTACATTCCCAAATGTATGATCAACTTGTCCAGCTCCTTGTCCAGCTCCTTGGTTTGCATCATTTGCTCTTTGGTTTGCATCATTCTCCCCCTCTTGAAAAGGATTTGTCCTCAAATCGTCACCTACATCAAAAGGAGACAAATCAGCGACATTAAAGCTTGCACTGACACCATACTCACCTGGTAAGTCAAGCTTGTAGGCATTATCATTGATGCGTTCCAGTATTTGAAATGGTCCGTCACCCCGAGGTAGGAGTTTGGAACGTCGTTTTTCCGGAAAACGGTCCTTCCTTAAGTGCAACCAAACCCAATCTCCGGGTTCAAACACTACCTTCTTGCGTCCCTTGTTGGCTTGTTGAACATATTGTTTAGTCCTCCTTTCAATGTTCAGCCGTGCCTTTTCATGAATCATCTTTACAACTTCTGCCTTCTTTTTGCCATCTAAGTTTACACGTTCACTCAACGGTAAAGAAGTTAAATCCAAAGGTGACAATGGGTTAAAACCATAAACCATTTCAAATGGTGAAAATTTAGTTGCAGAATGAATACTTCGATTATAAGCAAATTCAACATGTGGCAAACAATCTTCCCATGTTTTCAAGTTCTTTTTAATGATAGCACGTAACAAGGAAGACAGTGTTTTATTCACTACTTCAGTTTGACCATCCGTTTGTGGATGACAAGTAGTAGAAAACAATAACTTGGTTCCCAACTTTCCCCACAAAGTCTTCCAAAAGTAACTCAAAAACCTTGCATCCCTATCAGAAACAATGGTCCTAGGCATGCCATGTAACCTAACAATTTCTTTGAAGAACAAATCAGCTATATGTGATGCATCATCAGTTTTATGACATGCAATGAAGTGTGCCATCTTGGAAAATCTATCTACCACCACAAAAACTGAATCTCTCCCCCTCTTAGTCCTAGGTAATCCCAAAACAAAATCCATAGAAATATCAGTCCAAGGTTCACTAGGTATTGGCAAAGGGGTGTATAAACCATGGGGTTTCAACTTAGACTTGGCCTATTTACACGTGATACACTTCTCACAGATTCTTTCCACATCACGTTTCATATGAGGCCAAAAAAAATGATCATGCAAAATTCCTAATGTCTTAGCTACACCAAAATGACCCATCAAACCACCACCATGAGCTTCTCTCACAAACAATTCACGCAAAGAACACATAGGCACACACAGTTTATTTTCCCGAAACAAAAATCCATCATGCCTATAAAACTTACCAAACGCCACTTTTTCACATGCATTGAACACTTCACCAAATTCAGAATCTTGTGCATACAAATCCTTAATGTATTCAAAACCAAGCAATTTTGTATCTAAAATGGAAAGTAAAGCATACCTTCGGGACAATGCGTCAGCCACCACATTTTCCTTACCTTGCTTGTATCTGATCACATAAGGAAATGTTTCAATGAATTCCACCCACTTGGCATGGCGTCTGTTCAACTTTTGTTGTCCTTTCAAATGCTTCAAAGATTCATGATCTGTGTGAATCACGAATTCCTTTGGCCATAGATAGTGCTGCCAATTTTCCAAAGCCCTTATCAAGGAGTACATCTCCTTATCATAAGTAGGGTAATTTAGGGTTGCCCCACTCAACTTTTCACTGAAATAAGCAATTGGACGGCCTTCTTGCATCAAAACAGCTCCAATACCTATACCTGAAGCATCACACTCAATTTCAAAAGTTTTAGCAAAGTTAGGTAAAACAAGCAAAGGTGCATTAGTTAACTTTTCTTTGATCAGATTAAATGCCTTTTCTTGTTCTTTCCCCCACTTAAACGGCACATTTTTCTTGATGACTTCAGTAAGAGGTGAGGCTAAGCTACTAAAATCGCGCACAAACCGTCTATAGAAGCTAGCTAAGCCATGGAAACTCCTCACTTGGCTGATTGTTGTAGGCGTTGGCCACTCTTGGATTGCCTTAACCTTTTCCTCGTCCACCTCAATTCCTCTCTTACTAACAACAAAACCAAGAAACACAAGTTTATCTGTGCAAAAGGTGCACTTCTTGAGATTAGAAAACAACTTTTCTGTCCTTAGAATTTCCAAAACAGATTTCAAATGCAATACATGGTCTTCCAAGTTTTTGCTATAAATTAGGATATCATCAAAATACACAACGACAAATTTGCCAATAAATGCACGCAAAACATGGTTCATTAAACGCATAAATGTGCTCGGAGCATTAGTTAAACCGAAAGGCATCACTAACCACTCATACAAACCATATTTAGTCTTAAAAGCAGTTTTCCATTCATCACCTTCCTTCATCCTAATCTGATGATATCCACTCTTAAGATCAATTTTTGTAAAGACACAAGAACCATGCAATTCATCCAGCATATCGTCTAATCTAGGAATGGGATGGCGATACTTTACTGTTATGTTGTTGATGGCTCGGCAGTCAACACACATCCTCCATGTTCCATCCTTCTTAGGAACTAACAGCACCGGAACTGCGCAAGGACTCATGCTTTCACGCACATACCCCTTCTCCAATAATTCACCTACTTGCCTTTGGAGTTCCTTGGTCTCCTCGGGATTACTCCTATAAGCAGGTCGGTTTGGAATTGATGCACCTGGTATGAAATCAATTTGATGTTCAATCCCTCGGATTGGAGGTAATCCATAAGGTACTTCTTCAGGAAGGACATCTTCAAATTCCTGCAAAAGAGAAACAATAACGCTCGGCAAAGCACCGACGAGATCATTAGTACATAAAAGAGCCTCCTTGTACAAGAGTACAATAAGGGGCTGGTGTGAAAATAATGCTCTCTTGATCTCACTTTTTTTTGCAATGCAATTGAATTTTTCCTCTCTTGCTCTCACTATGGCTGAAATCCCCTCTCTTTCTTTTTCTCTCTGATCAATGTTTTTCTCTCTCTTTTTTTTCTCAATTTCGGCCTTCATTTCTTTTTCTTTCTTTTTTTCATTTGAGCTTTGCAACTTTAATTGGTCCTCCCTGACTTGTTTTGGAGCCAATGGCACAAGAATAATAGGCTGCCCTTTATGAGTGAAAGAATGCCTATTTGTGAATCCATCATGCTTAGCCCTCTTATCATACTGCCATGGTCTTCCCAACAATAAATGGCATGCATGCATAGGAACCACATCACAAAGCACCTCGTCCTCATATTTACCAATGGATAATGCCACCAACACTTGCCTTGTCACCTTGATTTCACCACTGTCATTCAGCCACTGAAGTCGATAAGGGTGAGGATGTTTCAAGGTAGTTAAGGCCAATTTATCCACCAAATAAGTGCTGGCTACGTTTGTGCAACTCCCTCCATCGATAATGACACTGCAAACTTTGTTATGTACAAAACACCGAGTATGAAACAGGTTCTCCCTTTGGTTACTTTCTTCCTCCTTAACCTGCACATTGAGAACTCGCCTTGCTACCAATAAATCTCCAAGCACAGCATTTTGCTCATCATCGGCATCCTCCAAAGGTGGCATGTCAGCATCATCTGCTTCTTCCTCATTCTCCGACTCAAGCTCTCCATGGGCGTTTATCACCATCACCCTTTTGTTTACACACTGGCTGGCTATATGTCCCCGCCCCTGACATTTAAAACACTTAATATCACGTGTTTTAGAATTTAAAATTTCAGTGTTACCTGAAGTAGCGGCGGTCGTTGGTTTGACATTCGTAGAGGGTTCAAATTTGGGCTTATTTTGTAGCTGCTCGTCCCTTTTTTGAGCTGTCCTCCACTGGCTGGTGGTAGCCATAGGTTGTCCCCTCCTAGCCAATCCCTTTCGTTTGAACTGTTCCTCCACCTTTATGGCTTGATGCACCATATCTGTCAACTCAACATAGTGTTGCATCTCGACTATGTCCGCAATCTCATGATTTAAGCCGTGCAAAAACCTAGCCATGGTGGCTTCCCGGTCCTCTTCTACATTAGCCCGGATCATAGCTACTTCCATCTCCTTGTAATATGCTTCCACACTCTTGGAACCTTGATATAACCTCTGCAACTTTTGATACAATCCCCTATAATAGTGGCTGGGTACAAAACGCTTTCTCATAAGCATTTTCATCTCCTCCCAAGTGTCCACGGGTGGCTCTCTATTCCTTCTCCGATTAATCAGTAATTGATCCCACCAAACAATGGCATAATCGGTGAATTCAATTGCAGCCAACTTAACCTTCTTTATCTCCGAGTAGTTGTGACAATCAAACACCATCTCCATTTTAGTTTTCCACTCCAAATAAACTTCAGGATCACTTTTACCTTGAAAAGATGGGATTTTAATCTTTATGTTTCCTAAATCATTATCTCTCCAAGGCCTACCCATCCAAGCTTCTCGATTCCCATTCCCACGCTCAAACCTGCCCCGGTTCAAATATGGCTCATCAAACTGCTCCAACTCGGCCTCTTCCTCAACATTCCGCCACGGAACACGCCCACCTTGCTGCCTGTTGCAGATGCCTTGTTGTTGTTCCCTAGGAGTTCCCGCTTCTACTCTATCCAACCTCTCATGAATAGGTTCTAATTCATTCCTCAACATACGCCTCATCTCCCCTAACAACGCTTGCATTTGGAGGTTCGGAACTGCATGTTGTCGAACGTCTTCGGTTGTATCTTCTTCTTGATTATTGGACATATTTAAAATCTGCAAAACAAGGTTAGAATCCTCACAAGCACTCCCTCACTTTTCACTCAAGAATTTGATACACTTGCACTCGTGTTTTCACTCTAAACGGCTTTTACCCTCTTATGGTCTCACACACTCTTGCCTTTTTCCACTCTTTTGTGTCTCCTTTAGTTCTTAATCAAACTTCAAGAAACTAATTCAAAATAATCTAGCAGCAATTCAAAAATGAGAAACAACCAAAACTCATCAAAAGATCAAGAACATGAATAAGATGAGAAACAAGATTGAAAAGAGGAAATTTTCTCACTGGAATCACTTTTCTTCTCTTTTTTTTTTTTTTTTTTTACTGCAGGATCAAGAACATGAATAGGGTGAGAAACAAGATTGAAAAGAGGAAATTTTCTCACTGGAATCACTTTTCTTCTTTTTTTTTTTTTTTTTTTTTTTTACTGCAGGATCAAGAACATGAATAAGGTGAGAAACAAGATTGAAAAGAGGAAATTTTCTCACTGGAATCACTTTTCTTCTTTTTTTTTTTTTTTTTTACTGCAGGATCAAGAATATGAATAAGGTGAGAAACAAGATTGAAAAGAGGAAATTTTCTTACTGGAATCACTTTTCTTCTCCTTTTTTTTTGTCTTTTGATGATTTTGTTTTTCTACTGCATGGAATAGGAAATAGAAAAAAAATGAAAATAAAAGATAGTCAAACTTATCTTAGAACCAAAGCTCTGATACCAAATGATATGAACTCCACCAACAATTGTGATGAAACCCAATAACAATGATGGATTAGAACCCCAAGATCGTGTAGACAAGATTGGTTGAGCCTTGACCCGTCACCTAAGCAGATGAAAACCAAGACTACAAAAGATTGAAAACGCCACACCAAGATTCAACAATCAAGGTGATAAGTTTGGTTGTTTGAACGCCACAAGATTAACTTGATAAGTTCAAGAGTTCTTTTAAGAACCAAGAGGACACAAGACCTCACAAGATTAACTTGATCTCAAAAACATAATGTGTGCTTCAAATATGAGCTACCCTCTATTTATACTTGGAACAACCTTCCAAGAATAGGAAAAGCCATAACTAAATTCAAACATAACCAGCCGCCGATTTGGACTTCTAAAGGTAGCCAGCCACCTCTTTTGACTTCTAAAGGTGGTTAGCCGCTTCTTTGGACTTCTCAAGGTAGCTAGCCGCCGATTTGGACTTCTAAAGGTGGTTAGCCGCCTCTTTTGAATTCTAGCCGCTTCTTTGGACTTCTAAATACCAACCACCGATTTGGACTTCTAAACTTAGTCAAAAATAGTTAATTGACTAAGTTCAATGCATTTGATGACATGGACTAATTAACTTCTTCAATTCCTTTGATGACATGGACTAAGCCTTGATTATTATTTGAGTTCATCTTGGTCTTCTTAGAATCAGCTCAATTCTCTTGGATTAGCCCATTTAGTGCTTCCTTGAAATGTTTGGCTCTAAGTCTTGTAATTGGACCACTTGGAAGTGACAATGGGTCTTGTGCTACATTCCCAAATGTATGATCAACTTGTCCAGCTCCTTGGTTTGCATCATTTGCTCTTTGGTTTGCATCATTCTCTTTGAATCTTATTTTTTATCTTCTTCATGAATCTCCAATTGTAGAGATCTCTATCAGAAAACTTAAATTTCTCTGTTGTTTCTATCAAGATCTTACTCAATCTAAAACTAGATGGGAGCTGGATCTGAGTGGGTGGAGGAACTGCTGCCAACGGTGCAGGACGTCAAATTCTAATTCTATGGGTAGTATCTCGGGCGAGTCAAGCTACTGCCAACGGTTTTGTCGTATTCGAACCAAGGCCACGTCAACTCCATGTTGAATCTCTGCAAGTTTTTGGCCACCAGATCAACCGACATATCATCACAGTAGTAGTCACGGAAGAGTCGCTCGGCTCGTTAGGTCCGGCGCCGGAGCTACCCAGCATACGGTTCCGATCAATCCCAAACGATTTTCTGCGAGAGCTGGATCCCACAGCAGATCTCCCTGGACTTGTGAGAGTCGTTAACACTAAGATGGAGGCTCCGTGAGAGCAACTTCTAGACCAGCTCTACTTGCCAGCTGCAGCTATTCTCGTCGATACAGACTTGTCATAGTTGAACGAAGGAATATACAGTTCGTATTGCTGTGGTCGATGTCGGCTTCAAATCATAGAAGCAAAAATCATCAAATTCTTATCACTTCTTCTTCGAAACATAAAATTTATAGTGTTAATTGCTGCAACATCAGCTAATCAGAAATTTCTTCTTCCTAAGATTTCTTACAAGAAAACTGGATCTAAATCCTAGTGAGATTAGGGCTTGGAGATCGAGAATATCTGCGTCTTCTTATATATATAATAAATAATAAGAAAGGGAGGGTTGTTCGGTGGATGAAAAAGACAAAACAAAAAAAAAAACAAAATAAAAAGAAATAAAAAAAGGGAAGAATCAAGGCAGTTTTTAGGAGAGATTTAAGAAATTTCTAAACCGCGTTTGAAGATCATATGGTGGTTTTCCAGAGGAGACAAAAGATAATGGCCCAAAATTATATTATTATAACCAAAGTGGTTTTCAAATTGGATCGAGTAAAGATATAAGTGGCACCGCGTGGTGTGTAACTGCGGTGACGACAATTATTGAAATAGGTTGATGGTAATTGATAGCTTGGTGGAGTCGGGGGAAAGGATAAGAAAGGATGGAGGCTATAATGCTTAAATTAAAGCAATTATAGGATCGGGGTGTTCATCGATAACCAAATCGAAAAATCGAACCAAATTGGAAAATCCAACTAAACTGATTTGATAGGTTCGTGTTTGGTTCGGTTTTCGGTTTAAGAAATGAAAAAAATCGATCTGTTCGATTTGGTTTTCGGTTTAAGGAATGAAAAAATCAATCAGTTCGGTTCGATTTTTTATTTAGACATTAAAAAACCAAATTTAACCCAAACCGAACCGAACTTGAAGGTAATACTGTCATTTCTCCTGTAACCCTAAGCTTTAAATATGTAGGAATATGATTAAAATATTCTTTGAACTTGCTTTTAATTTTTATTTGTTTAACTATTGGATACTTAAAATTAGAGTGCAGGTACATAAAAAGAAAGGCTTTGAATGGAAAACATGTATAAATTTTTCATGTCAATCTCTTCTAGTATTCCTATTATTAAATGTAATAATAAATTTAGTGTTTTAATTGTAATGATAAAACTATATATTATATTTTTCAAAGGATTGAATGTGTTTTGAAAAGGTAAAATAGTGTTAAGTATAAAATTTATAACTGTAAAATTGATGTAACTAACCCGATCAACCTAAACCGAACCAAACCGAACAAATTCGGTTCGGTTTGGTTCAGTTTGAGTATTAGTTTAGTTCAGTTTCGATTTCAGAAAACCCAACCCGAACTAAGTTCGGTTCGATTTCGATTTTTATCAAAAATCGAACCCAACCGAGGTTTACACACCCCTATTATAGGATGCATGCTAAATCGTCACTATGACTGTCACTTCATCTCCGAGAAAGATACATCAAAATTTCTTTTATTATGAAAATTATTTACGAATGCATCGATGACCTTTAATTTTTGAAAACCCTCGTCTAGACTTGTTACACACCTAGACTTAAAAGACTAATTAAAATAAACGTGGTCGTGATACTTATATTCATATTTTATTTTCCCCCTCATATTTAAAATATGATAACCCCATTATAATGGTATTAATTGTGTTAAAAATGACACCAATTAAGGTGAACCTACCAAATGTCGCCACGGGCAACGCCACTGTCACACAAAATATTCATTTATGATCAAGGAGACTATCTATCTAAAATGTAATAGGTAAATTGCAGTAAGCTTCGCATATTTTTATTACATGTCGTAGGTTCTTTTATTTGATATATTTTATTGGAATTACATAGCTAAAGGCTATGTCAGAATTATTTTATATATTTTGTTCATAGCTCGAAGCTATGTTGTTATACATTGATTCACCTGGAAAAATATTGTGGCGAAAATATTTTATAGCTTGAAGCTATTCAAAGAAAAGAATCTTTTAATTTCTAGCTAAAACTTAATAGAAAAGATTTATTATGGTTGATTGCACCTGAAGTTGCAATATCAAAGAAATATCAATATTGTGATCTTTAATCTAAAATTGTTATGATCAAATGCAGTGAAGTTGCAAGATCAAATCTACATAAAAAAGGATATTTATAGCCTGAAGCTATTGAGAAAGAATTTATAGCCTTAAGTTATATAAAGAAATTTGTATTGCATGAAACTATATGGATGTTTTGTTATGAAATTTGTATAACATGAAACTATATGGATGTTTTGTTATATAAAAGAAGAAAAGAATTTATAACTTGAAGTTATTAAAAAAAATAAATTTCTAAACAGTAGCTATATATATATATATATATATATATGCAAATTTATTATTTTTATAGCTAGAAGTTATATTAAAATTTACTATTCACATAGCTAGAATAGAAGTTATGTTAAACATATTATTTCAATATCCAGAAGTTACATTGGATTGATAATTATTTTAATAGGATTCTATGTAAGATCACATGGGTTTTGTCTACGAGACTTACATATTTGTAGATTTGTAAATTAGCTTGAAGCTAATATAATGCATTGTTACATTTTATTTTATTGAATAATTGTTTATGATTAATTAGTCTTTTCAATTATTTGATGTAATTGAATTAACATTTTGAATTTATTTATTTTATCTCATGAGAAAGATTTATAACCTTTTATTTAAAGGTTTATCGCAATTAATTGTACCTAAAGTTGTAATATTACAATCATATGAACCTGAAGTTTATTATGATCAAATAATGAATTGCACGTGATGTTACAATATTAAAGTTTCATGATATACACTATATATAAAAGAAGACATATTTTGAGAAAATATAATATTATCCTCGTATGTGCTCTTGAAGTAGCAATATAGAACATGTTGATATCGTCTCAAGAAAAATTGTGATAAAGATTACTATGCACACCCACTTGATTTTGTAACATTCACTGAACTGAATATCATTTGATTATTAATCATGAATGACAAATAAATAAGAGAAATGTCATAATTATGGATGAATATGCTAAAGATCACAATTAAATTATTATGAGAACCGTAATAATTACAATTTGGCATATGGTTACAATCATATATTTGAAATAAATCCATTTCATTCCACCAGAAGTTGAATAATCTTATCGTAGCACAAAATAAAAGTTTGCAGAATAAACCAAATATTAATGTATCTATGTGTTTGCTTTAGGTGTGCAATGAAAAGGATTGGTCGCGTACTTGTTATACACCAAATATTTGATTGATCTATCTAGCCTCAATAAAGAAAAGAGGTTAAATTGAAAATATATTCATGGCTCCAAAAGAGTGAATATTATGTTGTCCAAATGAAGCAAAATTTCACAATAATGATATTTTATAACATACCTGTAGATCCAGAAGATCTTGGTCGATTTTAAAGATATATGGAAAATCAATATCACATTGCTTCATTTTGGGTAAAAGCAAATTTTTGGAAAGATTTCTCATGTTAATTTTTGGCTTCTGAGGTTAATTACACGATTTATGATCAAGAATGAGAAATTCTTTGACATAAATATATATTGGCCAAGATTGAAGACCATCAATGACATTTTTCATAATAGCAATAGTCATTTTTATGACACAATTTTTCCATCATTAGGGGAAGAGCAGCCAATTTCAAAAGAATAGCGTGTAAAATTGCTAGAATGCAATATAAGCTATTGTAAGGCAATCTTCCCACCATTAAGGGGAGAAAATAAAGGTGTCAAAAGAATGACATGAAAAAATTGCTTGAAATGCAATATAAACTATAAGTTAATGTGAACCAGAATTTCAAATGATAAATAAAAGTGAATGATAAGTTCACATGATCAATCATTTGTAAAAGAATTTGCAAACCAGTTATCTGATATATTTATATTTAGTCCCTCAAGGACAATTTGCAAATAACATACCTGAAGTGTGGTTAACCGGTCAAATCAAAAGACACAACTTTCTAAAGAGGAAGATACATACAAATGATTGATAAATGTATAAGCATTCTGAAATAAGGAATGGATTGACAAACAAATATTGCATAAAAAATATACCCTGATCGAAGTGGTATGTGTATCTCCTGAAGATATATAAATTGAAAAACAAAATATACCCTAAAGTGGTATGTGATATAAATTGAGAAATAAATATACCTTGAATTGGTATGCATATCTCATAAAGAGATATGGATTGAAGAATTTATATTCTTAAAGAGAAATAAATATTAGAGAATTTTCAATCCGTTTATATTTGAATCCATTTACGTTTGAGGGCTATGGAATGAAAATATTAATGTTGTTCCTGAAAATATTTTAAAGTGTACTTTTGATATTATGGGATTCAAACTATATAAGAATGTCGACATTAAAAATGTAGAAATGAGCAAGATCAAATATAGCTAAACTCGTTGAAAAATCGAGAGTTATCCAAACTAGAAGTCCAAATACCTAAAGGGGTAAATCATGTTGGATATGCAAGAAGAAACGTATTAATCCATGAATAATAATAATATATGTGAAAATCCCTGGAGGATTTTTTAGGTATATTTGAAGCTTCAAAATGACAGTTCTTAAACGATCTAAAAGGCCTAAAATACGTATTGCATTAATATTCATATTGATCAATACGCATATATATTTTTATAATTGTTATGAGTGAGCATTTAACAATCATATTTGCATATGCATTTTATATATCTATTTGTTGTTGAATATGTTAAAGACTTCTGAAGAGTTTATGAAGGGAAAATTTGAAATGAAAGATCTTGAAAAAATAAATTGTTGTCTCAACCTGCAGATCAAAAATTTTTCAAGCGGGATGTTTGTCCATTTATCAAATGTATTAAGAAATTTTATATGGACAAGACACATCCATTAGATTTCCCAATATTGTGAGATCATTGAAAGTGATAATTTTCACCTTCATTAAAATAATGAAGAGTTAGTTGGTTTTGAAGTACCATGTTATGGTGCAATAGATGCACTTATATATAAGACCAGATATTGTTTTCTCTATTAACATGCTTTCAGAATATAGCTCTACACCAAATTAAAATGGTGTTAAGCATGAATTATATTATCTTCAAGCAAGCAAGCGACACAAGTCTATCTTACTCAAAAAAGATAAAAACAAAACTGGTTGAATATGCAAATATTGAATATTTGTCAGACTCTCACTATGTTCGATCTCAAACACAATTCCACTTAGGGTGATATTGTTATATCATGAAAAAAAAAATTACACACTTTAAGATGTGAAAAATTTTAATATCCAATTAATGGATATATATGTATTAGTTGCACATGCAGTTATAAAAATTACAGTTAGATTAACATTCTCCTTTTTAATAAATATTTAAAAAAATGTTTTTTTGATTCTTGTGTTACATTTTCTTATTGGAAAATGTTTTACAAACACACTTGACAAATATATTTTGTTGACATTGTCTTTGAGAATTGTTAGATCATTTTGAATCACGTGTTAACGCGTGATTTGTTAAGTGTGTTAGTCAAGCATTACTCTTACACTATGAATCTTTCCTCAACCACGTGCATTACTTAGAGTTGGAATTGTGCATTATTCTGATAGATGTATATTTATTTGAAAATAGAAGGAGGGTGTAGATAATTAGCCTATACAGTTAACAATTTTTTTTTTCTAAATTGAGTCTCTGTGATCAACATCAAGCTACTGCCATTCATATTGATTTGAGAGACTCGAAAACAAACTAAGTATACTTTCTTAATAAACTTGTGGAGTCCTCAAAACATTACTCTTTTATTTTTTATACAAGAAATGTTTATCGAGATTTGATGTATCTCAATAGTGATAGAATTCATCTATGTCACCGTTACTTATGTTTTCCTTACTTATGTCACCTTAAGATTATAATTTGTTTTAATATACTTAATTATCTAAATATTTTTTTTAAGTTTTTATCAAATCCTGCACGTGTTTCACTAGTTCTAGTCAATATATCTACGCACATCTCCCTCTCTCTCTCTAAGAGGGAGCTGTAAGAGGGAGAGAAGAACTTCTAGAAAAGTAAACAAATGGTGAGATAACTTCGAGAAACTTCTAGAAAAACATATGGTTTTGTTAATTTTTCTTTGTTAGAATTTACGGTCAAATATTTTTGTAAGAGCAGCTTCCATGCAGCTAGAAATTGTTTTGTTGCTTCTACAACAAGTTTAATTCAATAGTACTATTATTTATTTGTGACTTTGAAAAATTATATTCAAAATCATACGACATAATGGATGATAAGTAGTGGTTTTTTTTTTTCTCATAATATAATGATGTGATGTATTATTACATCAGCTTAAATATAATTTTAGATACATATCTTAAATAGTATTAACACTCTTCTTAAATTATATAATAACTCTTCCTACGTTGATTATAATTGTGTGGTCCGAAGTGGGAGGTGACAAAAAGTATTTTATAAGAGAAGGTTCCATAAAGCTGAGAAAATGGTTGGGCACCCAATTTTCTATAGTTTTTTACTTTTTATTTATTAATCTTTGTGGTATGGCTTCGAGAAGTATTCTAGCTATAATTTAGTGATTAACAAATATTAAGAAGTATTTGTTAAAGCAAATATTAAAGTGAGTTTTTTCAATAGGTTATATATATATATCAAAGTAAGGTAAATTTATAATTAAAATAAACCTTCGCTAAACTATATCATTAAGCAAGAAAGTATTTGTACAATGTGACTATATGCATATGATGCTAAATAAAGGGGTGTTTGATTGAGGGTGTGCAATAAAATCATTTGTACATATCATATGTACCACATTCTTTAAATGTGATGCCAAGATCCGCAACTGCTTTCTTCTTTTATCTTCTTCCTTTCTTTTTGTTGGAGATAAGATCTTATGTAAATAAATATGATCCTATGGTCCCTCTGAGGAATTATGTCTTTATCATTACATCATCAACCACATTAACACCACAATCATTGATGGTCATTATGTGTCGTGGGACACACCATTATTTCGCTTGATTCGAAGTCGATATATGATGTAATAAATATTAGAGTACACTTAAAAGATTTAACTAAGAGTTATTAAAACTCACATTCCTTCAAAGGATTAATAGAATCCAATTCATTTTGTCTTTCAAAGATTTAAAGTTGGATTTGGTATGTAAAGAGATATAGATATACATATTTTGATGAGAGAATTTACTTAAATGAAAGATCACTATTCACCTATGTTTCTTATTTTTAGCATTGACATTTCATTGGATGAAAATGGAAAAAAGAATTTCTACACATATGTAGATTAGATTTTGTAGATTTTGTCAATGGGCTACATCTCAATCAATAATTCAACCACCTTTGGACTCAGAAGTAAAGCTTTACTCACTAACATCTATCTAATGTTATAAACTTGTTTTCTCAAACGTTAGACTAATCTTTCAGTGCATATATATCTTATGATATAATCTAATGGTGATGGGATACTGTAATTTGTACTGCAGTGCTTAGCATTATTCTAGAATAATTGTTTTTTAGGGGATTTGTTGTTCTTAGAGGACACATTTTTCACAAACAGACAATGTTTTTAAAAATGTTCATTCATTCATTCATCAAATTGCTTATCATAATTCATAGAGTAAGTGAACAACCTATCTTTGTACATTTATTGCAATTAAGTACCAGAATGGGATGACAAAAGGGTGCAATGTGTAATTAGTAGTAACAGAAGAAAGGGCTTGTAACTGAAAAAGCATGTTGTAACTATACAATTCGAAGTCCTACGTACTTATTCATGTATAATTTAATACAATCCAATATATATATATATATATATATATATATATATATATATCTTTGAAGCCTTCAAATGGAGTTATGATTCTCAGCTTTTTCTTGTTGTTAATGGCTTGGTTTTGCAAGAATGAATTGGAAGGGAATCCAATGTCATATGACATTGAAAGATGATATATTATGGATAAAATTCCAATTCGTTTTCCAACTGGTTAGATGCTTCTGTGATATACATGAAGTAGAAAGCCTGAAAGCAACTCCTAAAAGATTAAATGAAAAATATGAAGATATATAATACTCAAAAGATTTTTATTTTTTATTATTTTTCTATCCACATTTGAAATATTAATGATCAGGTTCAATCATTAATACTATTTTCTTTTCTTTTTTTCTATATCGACATTTGAAATTAGACTCATACTCAAGTTCAATCAAATCAAATTCAATATAAAATCATATGGTTTTATGATTTTTTTTTAAAAAAAATTTATAGAAATGGTCTAGTTGAGTATTTTAAACAGAAATATAAAAAAATATTATTGGGTAAATTAAAAGAGTGAAAGGGAGAGAAGACAAATACTAAAAACTGAGTTATATTTGCATCGCAAAAAAATACACATACTACTTTTTTATGTACTTGATCAGATCATTAAATTTATTAGATTAATTTACGAAGCACAAAAGCCATGTAGCTCCATCCTAAATGCGGAGAGATAAATCATAAAATAGGAAAAAAATACTAATTATGCAAACGAGGAACATGCAAAAAAGTCAACCATGAGACTTAAATCTAAGCCTTTTATAAAACCTGGTATCTAATGTCATGTCAACAACCACTAAACGCATGGGCGGAGCCACATTACCACTACCTTGCGGCAATGAAGGCTCCTCCACCCTAGAACTAGTCTCTCTTCTGATTGTTGGGCTCAGTCTCTCTATCAGTGACCGCTTCTCCACCGTCAACCAGCCCAGTCACTTTGGAAGACGACACAAACACTGATCGAATAGACTTGGCAAAAATAGGAATGAGGTCCACATTCACATTTCCTTTGTCGACCATAACTTAGCCATCTCAAATGTGCCCATATAGGAGATTCAGGATTTTTCCCAGGCAATCTTGACTCCTAAGGTAATGGAGGCGTGCAAAGGTTTCCTCGGGCCTGACGGAGATTGGCCCTTGAGTGCAAAGGCAGAAGGGAGCTTGACTGTAAGACCCACTCGTCAAGCGAGATGAAAGTCAACCTTAGTGATCCGACGGTGCAGAGTGGAAGGGTAGTCACTCAACGGATAAAAATTACTCTAGGGATAACGGGCTGATCTTCCTCGAGAGTTCACATTGACGGGAAGGTTTGGCACCTCAATGTCGGCTCTTCACCACCTTGGGAGATTTTGATCTGCTTTTGGAACCAAGTGAATCGCTTTTGTGGTTTAAATGTTGTTGTTGCTAGCCCCGATGTTGCTCACTTTTATTTAGGTGGATCAATGGGTTGTCGCACCGGCCTACAACTCGCATATTAACCGCTAATGCACCTTTCTTTTACCAAATCTCAGGGACATAGTCTAATCATTATTTTTAAGGAGAAACAATGTTTGTATCTATGTTAGTGTTAGTAATACATCTATATCCCTAACTAACAAGTGGTGATTTAAATATTAATTTATCAAATTATATAAGAAATTAAAATAATCTAATTAAATAAAAATAATAATTTATCAAAAACTAATATTCAACAAATTATAATTACAATCAAATCAAAAAATTATATATAAACACTTAAAAACACACTCCTCTTAATTTGTTACTTAAGCGTCAATTTACAGCATTAAAAATAAGGTTGTCAAATGATTTTCGAAAAGTTTAGTTTGACCTTTTTTTATATAATAATGTTTAGTTTGATTCAAAATAACTATACATGCATATCCTTTAGATATTAACGATTAAATATCTTAAAATATGCAATAAATGATCAAATGGATACACATGTATAGTTGCATATGTAGTTACAAATTTTGTAGTTAGATTAGTATTTTCTTTACTAAAAGAAAAATGAAAATCTAACTATAAAAGTTGCAACTACATACGTGACTATACATGTTTATCTTTTAAATATTAGTAATTTACATATCTTAATCAATAAAATTTCCTTATACCGTTGAGGTTTGTCTAAAAAAAAATTTTAGCCCACCCTAAATTAAATTCTTGGCTATGCCCCTGACTAAACATTAAAATTATAGCTAATAGGCGGAGGTCAATCATGCCTATCAAGTTATATCATTAACAACATATAAACAAACACTAGGACACACTCATTTTAATCTAATTGAAATATTGTATATCTTCATAAATCATATGGACTATATATATATATATATATATATAAGAATTAAAATTGTCAAATTGATAAATATATATCCTTATTCCAATTTCATAGTGCCAAAGAAAGGTTCTCTTTCAATCAATGATCAAGAACATTCTCCTTTTATTACAATTTACTTTCTCAAAAAAAATAAAAAAACCACACACCCTCACCCTCACCTGTCTCTCTATAAATAAGTTCCATATATGGATGGTTTTCACAAGCAATATCTTCAAACCCTAGAAGAAGATAAAGATCAAATTAATATTGGAAACCCTAGCTAGCTAGCTAGTGATCATCATCATCATCAAGAAGATGAGCAGCTCATCAGTAATAGAACTGGCAAAGAAGAAGGCAGTGGTTGTGTTCAGTAAGAGCAGCTGTTGCATGTGTTACACAATAACAAGGCTCTTCTCAGACCTTAGTGTGAATGCAGAAGTTCATGAGCTTGACCAATTAGAGGCTGGTATTGGAAGGGAACTGGAGGGTCAGCTCTTAAGGTTAGGTTGTGAGCCTGTTGTCCCAACAGTGTTCATTGGTGGTGAGCTTGTGGGTGGCACCAATGAAATCATGGAGCTTCATCTCAGTGGCTCCCTCATCCCTTGGCTCAAAAGGGTCGGAGCCATCTGGCTTTAATTTCACCCATGTTTAATTTTACTACATTATAATTAAGCTTTTTCTTATTATATATAGATATATAGGAGTGTTTAATTTGCTTGCATTTTTTATCCTTTTCTTGTAACATTAACGTACTACCATGTATCAGTAAGCCTAGCTATATCATGCATGCACTGTAACTTAATTAAATGTTATAATGTATCATGCTTTTCAAGCTTTATTGTCAGCAAGCTGTTGTGTCAAGGGTGCATGATCAGTCATTTGAATTATAATTAACTCTATAAATAATTAATTAGCTTTATTTTGTCGAGTTTTAGTTTTTTGAATTGTTCGGTTTTAAAAAAAAAAAAAAAAAAAAAAGAAGAAGAAGAATTATATATATTGAGAAAAATTTACTCAAAAGCATATCAAAATCATGATGTTGGACTTATTTTAAATAATCTTAAAGCTATATATTATAAAGATAATTAAGGATAATTTAGCAATTTAGGCAAAACCTTGTTTTTTTTGCACCTTACCAGTTACCACCGTCATTCCATATCATCTTCATTTTTTCTCCATTCAAGTCCACACACACACACACATATACACACACACACACACACACACACATATATATATATATATATATATATATATAAATCCATTCAAGTTTTACAATGACACACATCTTATTATATATGCTCATAATTAACATATGAATAGTGCTAAATATACACTATACAAAACTCAAGATAGAAATTCAAGTGTCTCATCATATCTATTGGATTACATAGATTTAATCCAACTACATGGATCTGTTTCTTGCACTCTTTGTTCTATCAAGTGCTAAGTTATTGTTTATATTATAAGTAGTAATATCTTTTATAATAATTTACGCATGTCTATGTTACTTTAATTAGTGCTATATATTCCTGTACTTGTTTCTTTACAATGGATTAAATAGGTCACTACTCTTCCTAACTTATGTATCTAAAGACCATTATATCACTTTAATCGATTTTTTCTTATTTACCCTTTATGGAATATATTCATATTCCTCTACTTATCGAATATATGAGATATTTCAAGTCTTTATCCAATTAAAGTAAAAAAAAAAAAAAATTATACATAGATATAGAAATTGAACCTATATGACATCGAAGATTTCATATATACCATGCGTCACACTAGGAAGCCAAGAGAGTTGAACTCAGGAATAAATTAAAAAGGAAAGAAAAAAAATGACACACTAAAATGGATAAAAAAAATAAAATAACATATCAACTTCGACTTTTAAATGATTCCTTTGTATTCCATTGTATCCAGAAATCCAAAAAGCAAAGACGTCACACTTTCAATATTTTTTTAGTCGTTGAGATATATATATATGTATAGTTTCTTCTTTTCATCTTTATCTTTGAAAAAAGAAAAAGAAAAATCAATGGCAACTAGCATTTATCTTCTTCTCTCACTACTTTAATTCCTTTTTTTTGGCTTGCATTTAAAGGTACACCTTTCCTTTCGGGAATGTTAATCTAATTATAAAAAATTACAACTACAATATAACTACACGTTCATATCTATTCAATTATTTATTACACATCTTAAGATGTGTATGTGTTATACATATCAAATGAATATGAATGTGTAGTTATATTGAAGTTGCAGTCATTTGTAGTTAGATTCTTCCTTTATCGACACATACACACACACATATATATATAATGCTTTAAAAATATATTTTATTAACATTGTCTTTAAAAATTATTGGATCGTCTTAAATCATAAATCAACAAGTGATTCAAATCAATCCAATAACTCTGAAAAAAAAAAATATATATATATATATATACACACGAATCAATTCTCCCCTTAAATTAATTGAGTGAAGCCATTAATCAACTAATCAACAAATATTTGACTTGGTCTTACTCAATATTGAAATAAAGGAATATTGGGCTTGTTTTTTTTTTTTTTTTTTGCATAAAATAAGCCCATCAAAGTAGGCTTTAGGTGGAAGCTGGGCTAGGCCCAATTATAGCTTGTTTTGGGCCCAGTTTAGCCGCAAGTTTGTAACAGAGGTCAACCATATCCGACATCTCAAATTTTGATACGACAAGATTTCATTATTAATTTATAAATATTTATATCCCCCAAAAGCAAGTTTCTTACGTCACTCCAACATTCCAAGTGGCATTCTTACCAATTCGAGTCTTCCGAGTGTAACTTACAACTTAGATTTGAGGAAATTATTTTTTATATTCTATTACTAATTTTAAAAATATAGGCATTTCTTTAATGAAGGCCCACATATATATATATAATATAATATAATATAGTAAAAATAAAATAAAATATCACCCGTACCTACGCTCGAATGTATTGAATCAACAATGGCTTTTGGCAAGAGTGTGAAATGGCGGAACTCTCGAAGCGCCCTCACTTTGACCATAATGATTATCATGACGAGGCACGCCGTCAATTCCGCAATTATTCGGGGGCAAAATGGTAAACGGATAAAAGTAGCAGTACTTTGTCGATCCCAAGAGATTGCCGTAATTCTCGATATCATTCGTTGAAACGAAGTACGAAACGCCAATTCTTTTATTTTCTTTACAATTTTACCCTTTTTACTTACAACGCGATACAAAACTAATTAGTAATGATCCCACGCTCTCATGCGTACCAAAAGCCCCCAATAACCACCACCCTTAGATCACACTAAAAAAGATCAATCAAAAGTGCATGGACGGTCGTGATGGAAGCTCGTATGAACCGTGTGAGATTCTCTGTCATTGGTAACATTTGGTCTCTTTACCTTCTTCTCTATTTCTCTTTGTATATGTATATATATGTATATATTTTCGACAAAATTCTAGCAGCGATTCTTCCGATTTCGTGAATCTGTGTTTGTTCTCAAAGTGAAGCGATTATTATCTGAGTTTAGTGTTTTTGGGCATTTGGGTAATTGAAAAAAAGAGTAATTTGGAGAGATTTTAGTGGGTGATCGGGTGGGAATGGGAAGAAGAGAAGGGCGAGATTGATGATGGGTGGAAGATGAAGGAGGGGAAGAGGAGGAACAGTTGTTGTTGTTGTTGTTGAAGGTTTTAATTGGGTTTTTGTTGATTGTGGGTGTTTGGGTTTGATTTGAAATGGGCGGGTGTTTTTCGTGTTTTGGATCGTCGAGGAATAATAAGGACAGCAGTGGAGGAGGTGGAGGGAAGAAGAAGGATTCGGGTAAAGAGGGTTCAGTTTCGCAATCTCATCATCATCATAATACTACTAGAGTTAGTTCAGGTATATTTTTATTTATTTTTTTACTTTTTATTTATTTATTTTTAATTTTATTTTATTTTTGAGTTATTTGATTTGGGTGTGTTGGATATGGTCTTGAAGTTGTTCTTAAAGGTGGAAATGAGTTAGATGATGATATATGTTTTTTTTTTTTTTTTTAAATTATGTACTTTTGATTGAATTGAGATGGGCAGTGGTTTTTTGGGTGTTTTGTGACTGTTTTTTGTTCTGATCTTTGGGGTTTTTGTATGATTGGGAGTGTTTTCTGAATTGGGTTGTTGTATCTTCTAATGTTATGCTGAATGAATGAATTGGTTTCAGTTTAAAATTTCTATCAGTTTTCGAATCGTCATACTACTATCAGGGGACTTATAATTGTTATCAGGCTTGAATTCGACTTGAATTGGGTAGTTGACAAGGAGAAACGTTTGATGTAAAGTGAGCCTTGAGGTTGTTGGTATCTAAGGCAGAAGTGAAGGAAATGGGACGATTGTTGTTGAAGATTTATGGGGAAAGTATTTATTTTTGTATTTCAAAAGAGGCCATTGAGAACTTAAGAGGTTTACTATTTATACGGCGGAAATTTAAACACAAATAGTGTTGCATGCAAGGTTATTAAATTTGCGTCCATTTGGGATTTTCGTTTTAAGGATGTAGTTGAATTATATTTATATCTAGTATGAGATGGATTTTTATGGTCTTCGAACTTTACATATAAAGCTTATGGCTATATAATAAAGTTCAAGGCATTTGTTTGGGAAATTAACCTTACTTTGTGGAAGCAAAGGGTTCTTCTTAATAAAATATATTTTTACTATTTTTAGTAATTTTTTGAGTCATTATTTCTAGCAATTCATGGACTTAATGTTTATAAGATTTTGTTATTTTTACTAATTTTCTCAGTGGCTTTCGTATATACTACTAGTGAATGATTTGTGCATGCCCAAGCCATTCATGAAATATGGACATTTGGGTTTTGGGAAATTTTGCCCAAAATTTAGAAACTTCCTCTCCAATATAGAAGTAAGGTTGTGCACATTGCCCTTCCCCAAACCCCATTATAGCCAATGCCTTGTGTGCTAGGAAATTTCACCCAAAATCAGTTTGTTATATTATGCACGTTAGATATTGCGCAATACCTAGAACAAGTCGAAGGCATTAATGGGACAAGAGGAAACCTGATATTCACTTTCTTAAAAGTAATGAAATGAAGAAGATATAGATACTTGTACTTTGAAGGAAAATATGACTTTAAATAGAATGGAATGACAGAACAAGGTTTTTGTAGCTAACCTCAACTCGCAAGGATAAGTTTTTATTATTGTCTATTATTAGTTGTTTGTTCATTCTATAGAGCAAAGCCTGTATGAATTTCTAATTCAATATCCTGAAGCCTTCTCATTATTTCCCATTATAAACTTAAAAGGCGAGAGGGGGGGGGGAGGGGGGGGGGAGGGGGGGGAAGGGAAGGATTTTGAACTTATTCTGAAAATAAACGAATAGAATATAAATACATTCAATGAATGACAGTGTGAGTTTTCAGTTTACATTGTAAAGGGAGAAAACCAAAAAAGTAGTTTTTTTGAAAATTCGCTTCTCTGGATTTGTCAATTAAGAAACCACTGAACATGGCAGCAACACTACTACTAGAAGAGAAAACAAAAAAATCTTCTCAACGTTGTCAGGATGGTAAAATAATAATTTTCACAAGCTGTCCTAATTTCCATATTTCCTCCGCTATGGGATGGAGTGATTGATTCACCCTTGTAACAGTTATTGCCCTGTATTAATGCAGACTTGAATATTTCTAATTACTGCCTTAAGTTCATCATATATTTCACTTTTTGAGTATGCTTTTAAATCTCATCAGGATCATAGATAGCCTCAAATTGTTTTATTCATCGTTCTCCCTAAAGCATGTGATATTATTTTGTCTGAGTGTTTAAAAGAATAAGCTATCTTAATGCCTTGATGCAAAAGAAAACAACTTTTTGCATTAAAATTCTTTTTTCTTGTCAACTTGATCCAGTGTCCAAACACAGTTTATGCAAGTGTCATTCCCAAAAGCATAAACCATTCAATGGAGTGTTCTCTTACTAATTATGCCTTGCTGTTCTCAGAATATTAGAATATTTTAGTATCAGTTTGTTCAACCAAATAATAAGAAAAAATAAATTTATAAAAACGTCTATCAGTAGGTTCTTACAATATGTAATATTTGGAAAACATGAAATTTTAGTCTGTTGTTAAATTTTGCAGCATATTGGGAATATGAAGGGTAACAGTGCTGTTTGCAATGTGGACCTGGTGACATAGAGTTTTCTTAAATTATTTGAGGTATCTATTGGAGTCTATTAACTAGAGCTTGCTCACTAGATTGTTTAATTGTTGTCTGTGAAGTAGAAAACAAAAGAAAAGAAAAGTGTACTCAAACCACTTGTTGAAAAAAGCCATTTCCAGAACTGAGATATCTCATCCAATAAAGCAGCAAACTACCACAGAAAAACCTTAATACTTAAGAATGGACTGCAGAAGGTATTTGTCGATGGGATGGAAACAAGACCTTTGAAAAATTGATAGAATTACTAGAACTATCATTGGCTGTGAATTTTCAGCAAGTTCTATCAGCACACTTTCCTCATTCAATTTTAAGGTTTATGTTCACTGTTTGCTAGTAGGAGAACCTTAAAATTGAGTGAGGAAAGTGTGCTGATAGAGCTTGCTGAAAATTTATCAACAAAACCACAATGGAATGGAAATTAATCTTTGCAGGTGAATCTTTTTAAAGGCCTGAATCCTGATACACCTTAAATAGACCTTTAATGGTGCTTCTGTTGGAATAGATTTTACTTCCTTTAGGATTCCAAATTATATTGTACAGTTCTTTCCCTAGAATACCCTTTGTATTGTGCTTGATGCATGTGTATATCTGGGTTTTTTTTATTTTTTTTATTTTGGGTGCAGAAAAAACTAGAATTGAGAGTGGTTCTGATTCAAAGAACGAAATCTCAATTCCCAAAGATCCTCATATTGCTGCTCAGACGTTTACATTTCAAGAGCTTGCTGCCGCCACTAAGAATTTTCGGCCAGAATGCCTTTTAGGTGAAGGGGGATTTGGACATGTTTACAAGGGTCGCTTGGAGAGCACTGGACAGGTCAGTGGATCTTTATCTAGGCTGCAAGTTCCCTGTTGTTGAATGTTACAGAGTAAAGCTATTTCCTTACTCCTAGTTTCTTTCTACATTTCTTCCAATCATGGAAAGATTCTGGTTGTTCTTTTATTTGTTATCCTTCTGTTGAAGTGCTCTGAAAAATTTTTATCAACAGGTAGTTGCTGTAAAACAACTTGACAGGAATGGTCTCCAAGGAAACAGAGAGTTTCTGGTGGAAGTTCTCATGCTTAGCCTCTTACACCATCCTAATCTTGTCAATTTAATTGGCTATTGTGCCGACGGAGACCAGCGCCTCCTTGTTTATGAGTTTATGCCATTGGGATCATTGGAGGATCACCTACATGGTTAGATGCTAAACTAACATCTATATGGCAGTGGTTAATCTGTTATTGTTATTGTAGGTGGGATTTATGCTTGTATGTGTTTGCATGTCATGCATGTATGTGCATTTATATGTTCAAGTGCATGGATCCATGTTGATGTGTCTCTGCATATGTGTGCATTCGAATGTGGGTTTCTGGTTGCTTTGTTTCACGCCAATAAATTTATGCCCAGTGATCAATCTTATTTGCTTGAAAGAGTTTTCTTCATCTGTTTCACTTGTACAGATAAGAGCATATTAATTTTTGTGTCTAATGCATTGAAGATTTAACTCTTTAGTTAAAATGTGAGGCAATGAACCATAAATTACTTTTAAATTGGTGCTTGTCCTTGTTGAGAGTTTTTTTTTTTTTTTTTATGCAATTATGTAAAATGTCTTTGGAAAAGTTACATTGCTGCACTTAGAAATAAAAAAAAAAAATATCAACTAACTCTATGAGATTCTGTTTTCAGATCTTCCACCCAACAAGGAACCTCTTGACTGGACTACAAGGATGAAGATTGCAGCAGGTGCAGCGAGGGGCTTGGAGTATTTGCATGATAAAGCAAAGCCTCCTGTGATTTACAGGGACTTCAAATCATCCAACATCCTTCTCAATGAAGGGTATCATCCAAAGTTATCTGATTTTGGACTTGCAAAACTAGGACCTGTCGGTGACAAGACTCATGTCTCCACCAGAGTGATGGGAACTTATGGCTATTGTGCTCCTGAATATGCTATGACTGGTCAACTTACTACAAAGTCCGACGTCTACAGCTTTGGCGTTGTCTTTCTTGAATTGATCACCGGTCGTAAAGCCATTGACAATACCCGATCTCATGGAGAGCATAATCTGGTTGCTTGGGTAATTGCTTCTTCTCTCATCTTATTCTAGTTTTTTAAAGAACATATCTTGTAAATTCGATATCAACATAAGATGCTAAGATAGCATTTTAGCATGGGACTTGGATAGTTGCTGGGGGTGTCTCCTGCTCACGCAACCAGGGGCCCAAGGGATTAGTCGGGCAAAGCCGGACTACCCTTAATTCTCAAAAAAAAAGAAAATAATAATAATAAAATTAAATTAAATTAAAAAATAAAGATAGCATCTTCTTCTAATTAATCTCCTTGGATGTGGATGTCTAGGCCCGACCATTATTTAAAGACCGAAGAAAGTTTTCAAAGATGGCCGACCCATTATTGCAAGGTCATTATCCTATAAGAGGCCTCTACCAGGCTCTTGCAGTTGCTGCAATGTGTTTGCAAGAGCAAGCAGCCACTCGGCCACTCATAGCAGATGTCGTGACCGCTCTCACATACTTGGCTTCCCAAAGCTATGACCCAGATGGATCTTCAACTCAAAATAACAGAGTTGGGCCATCAACCCCTAGGGAGAAGGAGAACCAAAATAGACAAGAAGAAGTTGGGCACAGTGGAAGAAGTCATGGTTCACCGTCCCACCACCACCAAGATTCTCCAGCTAGCAAAGGCGAAATGGGCCGTGGTTCCGGGAAGAAATTGAGCTTGGATGAACTGGAGAGGCCGAATTCTCAAAGGGGCAGCCCTGCTCATGCCGTGAGGGCAAGGGAGGCTCCAAAGGATTTTAACCGTGATATTGACAGAGAACGGGCAGTGGCAGAAGCAAAGGTATGGGGTGAGAATTGGAGAGGTAGGAAACGGAGCAATGCCGGTGCTGGTAGCTTTGATGGTGGTGCAAATTAGTAGCTATGTGGTTTATCATAGTACTGGTTGTTCCTGAGATCAGTCATCTTTGCCCTCTTCTTTAGCAGCAGAGGTTGTATGATATTTTGAGGCATCATCTAAACAGAGAGGGGAAAGATGAAAGGTCATCATCATATATTCATTCTTGGTTTCAGATTTGCCCTCAATATAGGGTAATTTGTAATCCAATTTGATTCCAGCTTTTATCATTGCCATCGTCAATATTGGGTCCGATGTTTTAGTTTACAGAAAAATTATTACTGAAATTTGTTCCAGTAGCTGTTTTATTTGGCGGGGAAGAAGGAAGAGTAAAAGAAAGAAAGGCTTCTATGCTGTTTGTGCAGTTTGTATGTAGGATTCTGAAGCAAAGGTAGCTTTTAATGAGATCTGTTACGAGGTGTTGTGGGCTTTGTTTTGATGTTATGGTTTACTCATATATCACATTTCTTTTGTATCAGTATGAATTTCAGAGTTGGTCATGATATTGACTTATACAAAAGAGATTTTATTTTCATTATGTTCCTGAAACCCTGGTTTGTGCTTTCTCTAATTCTTATAAATTCTTATTTGGTCACTATTCATAAAATTTTTGGTATTTGTTTAATTTGATTTTGTTTTTGAACTTTTTCTTCCAAAAGCCCAAGGGTAAAATTGTGGACTTTTGACACCCATTCATTTATTATTCATACATTTATTATTAAAGACTTGTAGAAAGCTGGTTATTCATGTACTTGTGGATTATTATTCATGATCTAACTTCAAGAATTTTCTTCAAAAATGATAAAAGGGAGGTTAAGAGTATTTATTTTAAAACCAAAAAAAAAAAAATTAAGAAAACAAAAACAGCAAGAAGAACAACAAAAATAATAATAATTATGAAACCTTTTGAGTTTTGATAGGCCTTTCTCCTTCCCTCTCAAAATCTTACACTATTCAAACCATCCCATATTTGTAGAAACATTTAATAGGTTTCTTATTCAGTTAGCCTCTGCAAGTCTTGCAAATTCTCTAAGAAAAAAATACAAACACATTTAGAAAATTGTCTGCTCTCCTAATTCTTGCCCAGCCATCCCTTCCCTCAGCACCCTCTCAAAAAACTCCTCCAATGTATCCTTCCCATAACTTGGTGTTTTCTCAGCACTATATTCCCCTGTTTCAGGATCCAACACCAACATACTCTCTGCTGCATAATACCTCCCAATTTTCCCAAACTCAGCAGCATCTTCCATTGCAGGAAAGAACTTCGCAAGAAAATCAAGAATCCCAATTGCAAAATCCATTATCCCAATTGGCACTTTTAAGAATTTTGGCTCCCTACCCAGAAGCCTAAACAAAATTTCCCCTTGCTCCAATGGTGTCGATGCCTTTCCAGGCCCCCCAATTGGCAAAATCTGATTCATTTTATCTTCATCCATCACACAATCTGCAATAAAAGCTGCCAAATCTTGCTCACTAATAGGCTTACAAGCACACAATTTCCCATCCCCAAACATCACATATGGCTTCCCATCTTTCACCAATTCAACTTGCCCACCTAAGCTCTTGAAAAATGCTGTTGGCCGAACAATACTATAACTTAACCCAGTTCCAATTTCAGCTTCTTTCATCAATTCAGCCTCAAATTTCAACTTTGCTCTTTGGAATTCAAGAAGGGGTTTTTGCACACAAATTGCAGATAGAAGAACAAAATGAGATGCCCCATGATTTTTACCAGCAATTAGGCTGTTCTTTGTTGCCTCGTAATCTATCTTCCAAGAGTCTTTTACACCACCAGATCTACTAGCAAGACAAGACACAACAACATCTATAGAAGAACCAAGATTTTCTAGAGATTTTTGTAAAGAATCCAAATGGGTAACATCTGAGAAACACACATATGCTCCTTTTAACTGTTTTAGGGTCTCTTCTCTGTTAATTTTGCCTCTGATTCCACTCTGTTCTCTTGCAATTGCTATGACATTAAAACCCCTGTTCACTAACTCTTTCACAACAAATCTTCCAATGTACCCAGTTGAGCCAACTACCAAAACATTGATGTCTTTAGGTTTTTTTTCTCTGAATGAAGTTGAACTGGTTTCAAGAAGAGTTGAAGAAGATTTTACAGAATAAGAAGCCGTCCTTCTCCTATAAAATTTAGTGGGTAGTGGTGAAATTAGTGGAAGAACAAGAGAATGACTGAAAGTTGTTAAATTTACCTGAAATGGAGTGATGGCTAATTGAGCAAAGTAGCAGTAGCCATTGGAGTTGGTGTCAAGCTTTGGGGAGTGAAGAGTGAAGGAATTGGAGGAGAAACAGAGAGACATAGTTAGAAGAAAGGGATAAAATAAGAGAATTGCAAAGGGTTTTGGGATTTCGTGAGAGGGATGTAATGTTTGAAGGAAATGAAAGAAATTTGAAAGGTGAGATGTGGCATTATGATTTCATTGTGGTGTTTGGTTTTGTGGTCATTGTGAAGTGATCTATCAATACAGATTCTCTCTACTCACCAACAGATAGGTGGCAATTTTATTTTATTTTTTCTTTCTCAATGAGATTGAGATTGTGGATGAGACCCACTGTTTTTTTATTTATAATATATATATGTTGGCTATAGGCCCATTTATTTTTCTTCCCAAAAGATTGGACAGTTAATAATCAATATATTATATAATAAATCTTTTTGAGAATCCTGTGGCCATTTTTGCTATTTTTTCTGTTTTGCCCATTTTTTTGTTCTTTGAAAAAAAAAAGAAAAAAAAAAGTATTACATTAATGAAGGTATAAAAGGCATTTTGACTGTACCTACTAATATTTCACATTCCACCAATCAAATGTCTTATTAAGTAACTACTTATTTTTATTCTTTTTCCTGTTTTGCCTCCTTTTTATAAATATTTTTAAAATAGTCATAGGGTTAAAATTATAATTTTAATAGTTAAATATTTCTGACATCCACATCCACTCCCTTCAATTTTATGTCTATATATAATTTTCTATTTTATCATTTTTAAATTTAAATTTTTTACTCTTTTCTATCATATTTTATTTTTAAACAAATTTTATTTTAATTAAAATTTTAAATTTAAAAAGTTATGTGCAACACATGTATTTACGTACTAATATATATAAACAATATAAATTAAGGAACTGAATATAAGTAAGATTGAGGTCTAGGTCTCAAGTTCGAGTCTGAACATGTTCCTATTTATTCACCCTTGTTAGAAAGGTCAATTCAAACACCTCTGTCATATCCAAATTCAGAAAAATTACCCAAAAAAAAAGAGAATCAAAGTTATTCTTTGATGCCTCATTAATTTTTGTGCCATATTCTTGAATTTTGCGGCACAAAGCCTTACCCATTTTCTTCCAATTGTCAAGATATCATGCAGGCTCAGGCCCATTTTCAAGCCCAATAAAATAGCTTCAGCTTGAATTTTATCATTTTGTATTGCAGATAATTACTTTTTATGGCCATCAAACCGAGTCTGAGAAAAACCCATTTTTGCTTTCCATTCTCATTTTTCCTTCACCTCTTTGGACTTTGGTTCTTCTAAGAACATATCATGTGTATTGATGATTTTTTAACATCTTTTACTATTTCATTATACAATATAGACTTAATCAATTAGGTTAGCAAGTCCAACACTTGGAGTTGAAGCCTTACTTCAATGGTTTGAAGAGCAAAGTGCAACTTTTAAGATCTTAATGAGTTCAACCCTCCAAAAAAAAAATAATAATGTTTGCAATATTTTATAATTTATTCATTTATAAGTCAAAAGTATTAAGACTCTAATTGGTACAACACTCGGCAAAAGTGGTTTTAGAGAAAATGCTTTTAGAAGAAATTAGTTGATTACGGATTTTTTTTCTTACTACAGTTTAGTTAGAAGTAGAAGGGCAGCCTTGACGCAATAGTAAAAGTTGCTACCATGTGATTACGGATTCAATTTGTGAAAATAACCTCTTACAAAGCAACCTTCTCCAAAAGAAAAAGGGAAAAAAAACCTCTTACAAAGCAAAATAAAGTTAGGTACAATAGACTCAAATGTGGTTCAACCCTCTTTCAAGATCTTACATAAGCGTGAGTTTCGTGCACCGAACTGACTTTTAGTTTAGCTAGAAGCAGGGATTGTCAAATACTTTTAAAAGTGTTTTTGCTTAAATAACAGTTTAAACAAGCTCTCTAAAACGGGACCTAAGACAACTGAATCGCTTGTATATTTTAATATCAAGAAAATGAACTGGAAGTTTACAATTTGATAATTTAACCAATATGTCGATTTAGTACTAGATTAACAGAGCAAGGAAGTAACAAATATGATAATTTGAGTTGATAATAAACATGTCAGTGGAATATATTTCAACTTTTCTTCTACTTAATAATATTAATTGTATATGCCTGGTTCTTTACCTACTCTTAAACCCTAAAAGTGTATAGGTCATCTTTGATCTCTAAACCAAATCTTAGCCTATTATCTTTTGACTTTTGGGATCCTTACCATCACTGTTGCACTTATAATCTTAATTCTCTTTACTTTTTTATGTCTACTTTCTTTACATTGTTTTTTGGCAGAATACTAACTAAACTACTAAGCATCCAAAACCTTTAAGATATATTTTCTTTTTAAACACCTTTTGGATTTATTTGACAATTGACAAAAAGTATATATATATATATAGTAGCTAGCTACCACACATCCATTTTAGTTTTTTTTTTTTTTTTTAATAGTCCAATATGAAGCTTTGGGCACATCTGATCCTCAAAGGAGCACAAAAATCATGAACTTATCGATAACAAGCAAGTAAACCCTAAATAACAAGTAGACTTTCAAGCCTACATAATCTATAAGATAAGAGTATACTTGTAAGTTGCTTGCAACAAAGACTCATAGGTCTCACCGCGTTGAAGCATTTTCTTTACTCTTTCCATGAACCCTAAGACATTAAATAAGATAACAAATAGAGAGAAGAAAACCAAAGTGTGCACGGAAGGGAAGATTATATATATATGTGTGTGTGTGTGTGTGTGTGTGTGTGTGTTGTATATATGTGTGTGAATGTGTGACCATTGGATGAGTTTGCATGCAAAGTGATGAAACTAAAAGGGAAGAATGAGATTGGAAAAACAGCTAAAACAGCTAAATGCCAAGTCAGTTCCAACGCATACAAGACAAAAGACAACACATTTAACATAATATCAAAGAAGAGAGTAATATGAAAATGAGATATCATCATCAAAACAACGTGGAGACCCAATAAAAGAAACATAACTGAAGGATATAAAGCTAGAGAAGATCAAAATCCCTCCCAAAACTGACCGTCTTAAAGCAACCATTACATGACAAAATCAAAAACCAGACACCTCCTTCCATATATGTATATATATATTTGTATATATACATGCTCACTTCATCATGAAGATTGCATTTAATTTGATTGCATTCTTTTTCCACCTATTTTACTATTGACAATTTCAATCATCGTGCATATTGGCACCAACACTATATAATTAATGCTTACTTCTAATTGATAAAATCTATTTGAAATACCTTAAAAATATAGTTCCAAACCCTTTTCATGACTAGTTAACTATAATTAAGATCATTTTTACAACGACGAGACATCTCTGATGGGGGCAACATTTTAAAAAAATTCTTTATAACTATGTTATGTTATAAAAAAATTGATAGATAATTATTATTTGCCCTCTTAATATTTTAGAAAAATCTTTTATAACTATGTTATGTTATATATTTTCACTTCGCCCTCCTAATTTTAAAGGTCTAAATCTGTCACCCGACGAGACAGATGATGATAATTAAGTAGTGATGATACATGTCAATACAAAATACAAAATACGGGTCCACGGTTGAATGAGATTTTACAACTTATGATTTTTATTTGATTGAAATAATAAATAAATAAATAAATAATGCCTGGTTAAATCAAAACTGAGGCACGTGAGAGGTGGCTTTGGGTGAATTTTAGTGGAGACAGTTTGAATGTAACGGCTAGTGGGGTCGGTGTGCTCGATCACGTGCTTCTCGGACTCTCCTTTTGCTAACGTAAACACGCTCTTCATTTTTGTCTTTACATAACAAAAACAATGATTTCCTTCACGTCACAACAACTTAACCCTTAATGGGCTTCCAAAAAAGATGGGCCCAAGCCCATTTGATAATTCTTATGATAAGCATCCTCTCATGCATGTTCATCATCTATTTCTAATGCTAAAAATAGCAAAAAAGATTTCTTGTTTCAATGAGGAAATAGTTTTTCATTACATGAACTGGGAATTAAGAGTTTTTAACAAAGTTGAATTTGATGAGTTGCGACAGATTTAGGATTTATGGGCCTTAATAGATTTTTATTTTTTTATTTTTTTTCATAATAGAATTTTTATTTTTTTATTTTTTTTGGCAAATTCATGTATTTTTCCAATATAATAAAGACAAAGCTGAAGAGAAAAAAAGCATATATACATAAAAAGGTGAATAAGTAATATACAAGCCCATGATGTGTGGTTCTTTTATACATATATAAAGAGGTTATCAGGGTGTGAGAGAATTGCCATTAAGCTCTTTGCAGTGTCAAAGAGCTTCTTCATCACCACCCCAAGAATGGCAATTGTAACTGGTCATCACACCTTGGCCTTTGCATTTGGCCTTCTAGGTATCAAAAAAATACATCAAGTGATCCTCTCTTTTTTAATGTGCTCTTTGAATATTATTTATCTGATGGGTGATTTTTATTTGATTTTTTCATGTCTTCTCTAGGCAATATTCTGTCATTCATGGTGTACTTGGCCCCACTGTAAGCTCTGATATAATTTGCTAATAATTAATAAAATAAGGGAATTAATATAATCTTGATGTATTATTTGATTTTTTTTTTTTTTTTTTTTTTGGTTTTCTATAGACCAACCTTTTACAGGGTTTATAAGAAGAAATCAACAGAAGAGTTTCAATCAGTGCCTTATGTGGTTGCCCTTTTCAGTGCCATGCTTTGGCTATATTATTCCTTCATCAAAACTAATGGGTCTATGCTGATGACCATCAATGGCATTGGCTGCTTCATAGAAGGCTCTTACATCATAATGTACTTGTTCTATGCTCCTAGACCTGCCAAAGTAAAGTCTCTTTTCTTCTTCTTCTTCTTCTTCTTCTTCTTCTTCTTCTTCTTCTTCTTTGTAACATTATGGTTCTGATGATGATCATTTACAGATATCCACAATGAAGTTACTGCTAGTGATGAATGTGGGAGCTTATGGATTGATCTTACTCTTCACCCTTATAATCACAAAAGGTTTGAAAAGAGTTACAGTCGTTGGATGGATATGCTCGGCCTTCGCAGTTAGCGTTTTTGCCGCTCCGCTCAGTATCATGGTAAATTAATTAACCATCTTAGTCACTTAAGAATAATCTCATTTCATGTATAATATATGATCAATCCATTGGTTTGTCTTCAAATGTTAAAGGGAAGAGTTTTAACAACTTGTTTTTTCTATGTTTATCAAATTCTCCCCCCTCTCAGATTTCTTCAATATATAGACTTGTTCCTTCCATTTGGCGCTCAAACTCTTTCTAGTATTTACAAAATGAAATCCAACATTTTCATCATCCTCTTTCGCCTCATTATTTTTTATGCATATATAAATTTGCCCGATACCGATGGATTCGGCGCAAATTTTTACTCCAGAAATTTTTGTTCTTTGACAGTACCCCTTTTGATTGATAAATGATAATAATTGTATTGTTTGTTGCAGAGGCTAGTGATAAGAACTAAGAGTGTAGAGTTCATGCCTTTCACATTATCCTTCTTCCTTACTCTATGTGCCATCATGTGGTTCTTCTATGGCCTTCTAATAAAAGATCCCTACGTGGCAGTAAGTCACCCTTCTTCTTAATCTTCTTCCCATGATCATGTTCTTGATACATATTTCCTAATGGCTTGCTATTGTGTGCATGAATTATATAGTTTCCGAACGTCTTAGGCTTCACGTTCGGGGTTGCTCAAATGATACTATTCATCATTTACAAAGACGCCAAGCACGACCCAGCAGTATCAGAAATAAAGCTACCCAAACTAGTCCTAGACATCGGATCAAGAACAATGGACGAACCCTTTGAATCAGCAGCGGGTGACAATAGAATTGAAGATGCAGAGACAAAGCAGAATATCCGCCAGAAACCCAATGAGCCGAGTGAAGCCATCGTGTGATCCGCATCAACTATAGATATATATCTACACACACATATATAAGATGAAATTGATGCTTAAGAAGGTCTTCCAACTTGAGCTCTAAAAAGGAAAATGTGTCTTACAATTATAAATATTGTGTTGATATCCTTTTTCACAGTTCTGTTATTTCTGATTATTTTACATATTTGAGGGTTACTGATTTCCATCTTTACAGTACACAATAAATAAATATGTCTACTTAGAAGAAGGGAAAGCAAGCAGTGTTGTGTTTTGTGTTGCTATACATCTCTATCATATAAGCCTTTATAGTATCATGAATAAAAGAAATGAAGTGTCATTAGCCATGCATGAAAATATGGAGAGAAGTTTGAAATTAGATGTATATGCATCTATCAACTGGAAGAGAATTCATTTTCATATATCAACTTTGTTCCTTTTATGATGATCTATGATTTTCTTTTTCTTTTTCAGTAATTGTTTAGATTATCAATAAATTAAATCAATTAAAGGAGAAGAGTTGAACTCATAGGTTAATGTTTTGATACATAATGAGTAGAATAACAGAAGACTTAGAACTTCACTTCTTTCACCACGCACCCATTCTTGCATAATAATTAAATTACAAAAAAAAAAAAAAATTCAAAGAGAAATGGTGCATTGTAATACCAATAAAGCCTGAAATTCTTCAAATCAGAAACAGGAGTCCTTTTGAGTGCATAATCACAACATTAAAGCTTCATGAGCTTCTCGACATCTTTCAGATAGGCAGTGAAGTGCATAGAAAGACATGAATTTCATAGGAAGAAAGTCTGAAACTGAAGACTCTCATTTTTCTCATGTGTAAGTGATCTCAGTTAACTAATGGCCAGCAACTAGCTCCAAGAAGGAGATCAACCTGTGTACAACCCAAGCCAAAAGGGTGCAATTCAATCCTCAATATTACAGATTTGCCATTTAGAAAAAAAGAAACATTAGAGAAACAAATATAGAAGCAAAGTGTTAACACATATTGCAAGAATGCATATTTTTAATATAAATGTGAAATATCAGACAGCTAAACACTGTTTTTGAAGTACATTCACAAGAGCCGTAATAAGAGCGTACAGTAAAATAATGCACTGGCAAAGAAGGAAAAAGGGATGATATTAGGCTGTTGAGTTTGGCAGTTCATTGGATGGAGAAGACTTGACAGATGGGTCTGAAGTTGTGCTCTGCTCATCGCCCGTTTCCAGTTTTTCACTGCTTATTTCTTCTGCGGTCTCATTTTCTATCTTCTTACCATCTTCATGAACTTCTTCTGCGTCTGTCATTTCTTCATCCGCGTCAACTACTGTGGAGTCAATCCCATTTTGGACAGGACTGGAGTGATCTAGGAGCCCTGCTCCTTCTTTATCAACTTCATCTGGTTTGTTTCTCATTGCTGATGGATATGGGTCCATAGAAATTGACAGCATAGATGTTACCAACAGATTCTACAAGATAGAACAAAGTAAAGATGATCAATAAAGGTTGGTTGAAATTGTCCCTAAAATTGGGTAAAGTGTTCTGAGAGTTTTTAAATGGTATTTGTAGTTTGTAGGGGTCAAAAAAGAGACGGTAATGCGAGTAGGAAACAAATTGATGATAACCCGAATGGAGAAAAAAAAACCCAAGATTATTTACCTAATTAACTATGGAATTAATTTTCTTTTGGTCAGTCAGAGCCGATAAATTTCAAAAAGATTTTTAGTTGCATAGGACTGGCCAGTATGATCAAACATGTGGATATGACTCCAGTGTCTTAACGGTTTTTTATTCCTTCTAACCTTATGATGGGTAATCAATTTGATGGAATTTGGCGGGTATGGGAGTCAATATCCAAGGATTTACTCAATTCCTTTGCACATGATTCCTCACTCAATAGAATCAAAGGTATAATAACTGTAGACGTAAATGCACTCCCTAACAAAAGCGGAAGGCAGTTGAAGTTGAAGAAACTGTAGACAGTGCTGTTTCAAATACACAGATGCTTATGCTAAATAACCAGTTCAAATTTTGAAATAAACCTAGTAGAATTTCATAACAAGCATACCTTTTCTAATGCTAGAGCAAGCTTTGAAAGGCTAGGATATATACTTCGTGCACTTAAGAGGATCTGTTCATTGGTAAAGGAACAGTTAGATACAAGAAAAGATAATTTCACACAACTCCAACAAAGAAAATCTAGAAAAAAGAGATACAATGAAACTGCCAGAAACCATCACAGAACCAAGAATTGAAAAAAAAAAATGAAAACAAACTACGTGCTTTAAAACCACGGGAGCTTTGGAAATTCATTTTTATCACCTGAATCAGGTCCACCTTATGAAAAACCAAAGACACACGAGTAGGGGTGTAAGTGACCTGACCGACCCGACCCCACCAAACCCAACCAATTTGGGTCGGGGTTGGTCGGGTTTACAAGATAGGTCGGGTCATTTTTTGATAGACCCGACTTGATCAGGTTGGGTCTTGGGTCCCGGGTCTCTTTGAAATTTAATCGGGTAGACCCAACCTGACCCGACATGCTATATTGTGTGTATATATATATACACTTAATTTATAAAAAAATATATTCAAAATTATTGCCATTGAGGGCTAAACAACCCATCCCACACCCTTTATTTGTGGGTGAAGAGTTGGCTTTTGAGTTGAGTGTAGTTGAGAGTGAAGAGGATAAATTTATAGAGGGGGAGTTGCAGCAGTTGCTTCTTTCCTTCTCTTTATCCTATGTGGGACTAAAACAAAAGACTTCTTCATCCAACTCTAACACTTTATAATTTATGATACACATAGATTGACAACTATGGTTTTATGATATGCTTATCATAACATATATTGTGTAATTTGTTATTTATTTGAGTTTTTTGGTAGCCTAGCTATGTTTTCCAATTAAATATAAAATATAGTTGGTGCAATTGAGAAAATATTAAATTATTGTAACATGGGATGATACATTTAATTACAATATGTGTAATATTTGTAATTTTCCAAAGAAAATGTATTTGTATAAATTATAATTTTGTAGTTTAAGAACATTGATTATTAATTACTTTATTAATAATGCATTTAATTATAAGGGAGAATATTTGGTTTGCCACTTATATATAGTTATTTATCAAATAAAGTTTACTTAAATATTGAATAGTCAATCATAAATACTTTATTATAAACTAATTAAAAATATAAGTCAAACTAATAAAAAAATAAGAAAAGCATAAATCTTTGAGATGATATTACATTAAAAGTTAGATTCCATATTCTCATAAATTATATTCATTTTTAGCTATCATCAATTATATAACTCTAAAATAAAATAATGAATTAAAGCATTATTATTATATATATATATATATATATATATATATATATATATATATTTGTTAGGGTTTGAATCCAAACATGAATATAAATCCTCCATTGGCAATGGAGATCTTATCACTCATAAATTCCCCTTATTTTTCATCTATTAATTATTATACTGAAAATGATCACATTTAAAATTATTATATTATCTCTAATTATATTTTTATTATTATATCATACTTTCATCTCATTAGTTTAATTAACTAAAATGTTTATAAAGGTTGTTGATGCATATTATACAATATTTTTATATTTTACTTAAAAAACTTATTCTAAATTAAGAAACCATATGAGTAATGAAAATTACCAACTTTTGACCAAGTGTAGACTAAAAAAGCCTTGAAAAATGCATATTAACTAGTAAAAGGATGGGTGTATTATATATATACTCTTTAATTTGATATGTGTCCACAAAAGTAGAAGATGTTTAACATATTATGTATAACTCATTCTATTAAGTTGATTAATTAGTTTCTCATATGTATGAGGGTTATTAAATATTGATAATAAAGAAAAAACCATTTACAAATGATGACAAAGTATATAATGAGTCTTTAATTGATAACTTTTGTAACTTAAAAAATTTTAACACTTCTTTTATGTATATTATTATGATTTTTTTATACTTTTCATAGTTGTATATAAGAAAATAATGTGACATGAGAGTTAATACTTAGAAGTTAGTATTTATTTTTTTTTTACAAAATAGAAAGGGGTTTCCTCACTTTTTTATTTAGTCCCACATTGGAGATGAAAAAAGGGGGAGGGAGGGCACTACTCTTATAAAAGCCCTCCTCCACCTTTTTTAACCCATCCTCTTATATTTTTTGTTTAGCCCCACATTGGGTAGGAAGAAAGAAGAAAGAAAGAGGCTACCTCTATAAAAGCCCTCCTCCTCTTTCTTTAGCACTCATTACGCTTTACTTCAGAATTTTCTTTGGAGAAAGGGTTCTCTCCTTTGAGAATCTTTCTCATTCTTTCAAGTCACACATTAGTGACTAGATAAAGAGTGCGAAATAGTAAGTAAAATATTCCCTTTCTTGTAAGAGACTTTTTTTTTCTTTTTAAATTTTTGGTAGTGGTGGGTTGGGCTTTAAAACCCGACCACCCGACCGACCTGAGTTTACATCGGTTGGGTGGCCCTTTAGTTTTAAGGGGTGTTGGGTTAATCTTCACCCAACCTGGTCGGGTCGGGCCATGTTTTGGGTCAAACCCGACCCGGTTACACCCCTACGCACAAGTCATTAGGTAAAAGACCAGGAATTTAAAGCAAATTGTATGAGAATGCAAACTCAATGTGCATATGGTTGGGCTTTAAAACCCGACCACCCGACCGACCTGAGTTTACATCGGTTGGGTGGCCCTTTAGTTTTAAGGGGTGTTGGGTTAATCTTCACCCAACCTGGTCGGGTCGGGCCATGTTTTGGGTCAAACCCGACCCGGTTACACCCCTACGCACAAGTCATTAGGTAAAAGACCAGGAATTTAAAGCAAATTGTATGAGAATGCAAACTCAATGTGCATATGGTTGGGCTTTAAAACCCGACCACCCGACCGACCTGAGTTTACATCGGTTGGGTGGCCCTTTAGTTTTAAGGGGTGTTGGGTTAATCTTCACCCAACCTGGTCGGGTCGGGCCATGTTTTGGGTCAAACCCGACCCGGTTACACCCCTACGCACAAGTCATTAGGTAAAAGACCAGGAATTTAAAGCAAATTGTATGAGAATGCAAACTCAGTGTGCATATTCAAATCACCTCGCACAGCCTCTGCAGAGTAAATGGAGGGCCTTCTATGAAGCTAACAAGTGCTGCAAGAAAGAAAAGGATACTCTTAATTACAAGTTATCAGCAAAGAGGAAAGGATAGGGCACATCAAAAAAGTGCATGTTTGGCATATTAAAGCAATCATCATAGAGATAGCCTAGTTCAAACTTCAAATGTAATATACATGTTTACTCACCTCCAGAACATTTCACAAGCCAACATATGATATGATACTTGCTGAGTACATTTTCTTTTATGTGCTCAACAAGAATGCAGTTAAACTCGCATTGAGACCAAATTAATCAGTTCATAGCACTCCTTTATGTCCAAGTAGGCCCAATGCAGAAGACAAACTACCAATCAAACATGAAAATGTCTTGATCTACAAGACTGTGCAGGCAAAACTCCTAGAACATACAAATTGACCATATCTTGAAGATTTGCAATGCAAAGCATAGGTGTATACAGTAGACCAGGCAGACAGAAAGATGCCCAAATTAGCCATATGGAAAAGTTAAACCATTTTAAGATAGGTATAGGCGTATAGTATAACATCATCTTATATAAAAATAAAAAAATAAAAAAATCTATATGTATGTATGTATATGCATTAGAAGAAGATTTAAAAACAGTAGGTGCATAATACAATCAATTAATCAAATATAGAGCTAGCTCCCAGTGCATTGATTTGGGTTCAACAAAACCCACTTGGGAAAACTACAAATCAGGGGACAGATCAGAAGATTAAGAAAAAAAAAAAAGTTTCTGGAATAATAGAGCTCAATTTTATGGAATGAAGACAAAAATGCTTTCACCTCTCTAATATATTTATAATAATGAGATGCCTAACCAATGATGTTAACTGTGACATTCACTACTTATATATCCATCACATTGAATTTGAATCCATGAAGATAGATATGCATTATGCATGCAGGACTATACACAAACAGTAACAGAAAATAGAAAGTTGAAGTATTGGCCAAAAAAGATGAAGAGGGTAAAAAAAAAAAGAAGAAATAAAGACAAGGCCGTATAAAAGATACCTTCATCCAACCTTGTAACCAACTCTGCATATGTTTCCCCCAGTGCTGAATTCTGCTCCTCGACAACCATTTGAGCTTCAGGGTACTTGGATAAAACCTTCATGCATTCAATTTGAAACGAAGTTTAGCATTGTCCACCATGTTTCATAACTCAAACATTTCAAAAGAACAGCTATCAACTTCTGCCACTCAGCAACTAGAACCCAACATGCAGGCATACCTCACCATACCTGCTTCAGCAGAAATGACAGCAAGCTCTTCAGAGTGTCCCAATCATGCCTGCAATACAATTATCGAGGCAATTTAAGAACTTTCAATGTCTAATCCTCTACCAAAATTTGCTTCAATAACCATTCAATTTTCAAATACAAGATATATCAAGGACATACCATATTCAATCCAAGAAAAATGAATTTCAGAGCTGCATAACAATTTGAAAGATGTGGAAGAAACAGACTACCAGACCATAGAACCAATGAACCAATATGCAACTCACATTAGAAAATCCAACTTATTATGTCACTTTTGGTACAGGTATAATAAACTCCAAATGTAGTGTATCAGAAAAGAATCCTGAAACAAGTCAATGCACAAAGAAAGTCATCTTTTTCATTGACTTAAAGAGTCAAGCTAAGGCTACCGAGGAGTTTCATATCAGTTAGTGGTTGGTCAGACTGTGAGCACATTTTTCTAAGTTGTAAATACACTCATGGTGGTGCAAATCCGAAATCTTCACCACACATCTACAAGTCCTCGACTATGCGAGATAGAGAAAGGTTGATAATTTGAATCTTAGGAACCCAGCTTATCCAAATACCCCAAATCCCAACCTTTGATATGATGACCAGGTGAAAGAAGTCTCATAAATGTTGTATTATGAGAAAGTCTGGAAATACTGTTCATAGAAGTGTCCTACTTGATCCTTCTATGTCTTTATCATCTTAGTTATTGGCTGTAGAATCAATAGCAATGATGCAAAAGTTGGTCTAACTGCTCTTTGATTTATTTTAAGTAGATATTATCTCTGATGTCGTCATGGAGATCTTAAGGGTTGGAAATTACGAGATTAGGGCAGTTTAATGAATACTAAAATTAGGACTCTGTAGTTGAAGATATTGCACTTCTTTAGAAGGTTGTAAAGCATAGCAAGTGCCAATGTGTTTGTATTAGCTTAATATAATAATATGCACTGTTGGGACCTATCAACTATAGCTTTTGGATTAAGTGATTTCTAACATGATAGTGTACTTGGACTCAAGTCCATTTGATAGCATTTGCATGTTTCATACTTGTTAATTCATCAATCTCTCTTCTGACTTTCCACCTGTAGGATGGGGCTGCATGTGAGGAGAATGATTACTGATAGTTTGATGCGCATTGTTAGGTCTTACGTCCCATTGCAACGTTACTGTATACAGTAATTTTCAAACTCACAATTTTGGCTTCGAGTGGTTGAAAATTCTACATGAATTGGAATTTCAATTGCCGGTTCATTGAATCATTCGGACTTAAGATTTGAAGGTTTAATTTATTTTAGAAGTCAGAGATATTGCAGGATACTAGTAAAGGTACAGAAACTTGTCTTACTTCATCTTATGTTTGAGAATTTTGAAATGTTTCACTTTTTCCCTTTTTTTTTTTTTTTTTTTTTTTTTTGAGGGGAGGGGGTCTAATCTCTTAGACCTTCAGTGAGTAAAAGTTTATTGATTGGAGCAACTACAATCAAAACTATAGATGGCACAATACTGCATTTTATTATAATTCCAAGCAGCAAACAGGAGATCTCACAATTCAAGATAAAAAGGATGGAATAAATACCAGAATCTCCCAGTGGCTGCAATTGCTTCCAGTATACCTTTAACTTCTTCCTCTGTGATCTCACCCTTCTTATCTGCATCTCTAAAATATAGGAAAAAACAAAAAATATAGAATTACAAAGAGGAGTGAATAAAGAACAAGTATATCATGAAGGTACTTCCAAGAAGACTGCAAAATGTTAGATGGAAAAATAATAATTATAACATTTTCTTATTAATAATTTTATTATTTATATCAATTATTGTATATAAAAAATATAAACAAAAACAATAATATATTTAGGAATTTACTAACATTCTTCCATAAAGGAAGCAGGATCAGTTTTAAGATTCAATTTAGATTTTCTTGAGAAGAAAAAATATTCAATTTGCATTTCAATTAGCTTGAAATATATACATACAAAGGATCTTCTGCTGATTATCAAAGCACTGGAATCATAGAAAAGCATAGGAAAAATGCGCAGCACATTTAGAGAATGACGCATGGAAAAGCATTCGTACAATCATATACCTCATCATTGTAAAGAACAAGCATACGGAAAGCATTATTGCTTGAGTAGAACTTTCTTTCCCAAGATTGCTCAAGACATCACCTAGGCATCAACTATGCCATCCACCATTGCATTTTCACATCAAATAACCTAGAAAGTTCTCTAAGAAGGCATTAGGGCCTCTCTAAGATTTTTAAAACTAATAAATATATTTAAATACTTATAAAAGGATTTCTTAACTTTTTCATTTACTTTTATCACTTCTTTTCATACAAATATAGGTCAAAACAAAAAATATTTCTATCTAAAAATTCACATGTTTTATTTATATGCATCTATTCATAAGCAAGTAATGTAATGATACATCTTTTGGGATTCTACCACTATTCTTTAAGGTTTTAAATCCAAAATACCATTCAAAAAAAAAAAAAAAAATCGTAAGATGTAACTAAGTTGCTTAAGTTTCAAAACCTTAAATAACTATATATTACAAACAAATCTACATGTTTATGTTATATAATTTATTCGACTTCTATCACCTAGGCCATTCTTGGGAATGCCTGGGCACTACCTCTCCTAAGCAAGATAAATCTCTTAGGCATCACCTTGATGCCTTAACAACACTAAGAAGGATTTTTTGGGTTCAACCAAGACTACAACTCAATCTTGGTGAATGTTTCTCCATTTATATTACTAAATGAATTCTTAAAATCTCTTCTTCACTTTGGTTAGTGGTATCTCTTAAATGAATCGCATCCAGAGCATAGTTGTAAGAGTCCATTAGTGAATTTTATGATATATTCTTTCTTTTCTTGAGATAAAATGACTCAACATTTAAGTAGGATGAAAAAGATTCCATTTCTTGTAAAGCAAATACTATAAAATAATAAGATCGCAACCCACAACTCGGATCTTAAAAATCAACCATTCAAGAAATTTGCTTACAAAGAAGAAAATGTATTTTGTCGTCATAGACTATCAAATGAGGAGAGGCCTTGGCACAGTGATAAAGCTTACTCCATCATGAATTGGAAGCCATGGACTCACTAGTTCAAACAAAAAAATTAACCTCTATGTAATGCAAGGCTGCATGATCAACCTTTCCCAAGACACCTCGCCAAACCCAACAACAATAGGAGCCTCATGCTCCTAGAACACTCTTTTTGTTATCATACATTATCAAGCGTAGTCCCTCAACCTCCAAGTTTATACTAGTTATTCAATATTTATTGGCAATCCCAAAATAGAGAGATATGTATTTATTAATTAGAGCTTGTATCCTAGATAGACCTTAACATTGAGTAAATTGTGAGGACAGATTCTGATAAGCATTAAAAAAAAATTAATAAGAAATAATAATAAAATATTTTGTTCCAATGTTCATAACCTAACAAAAGACAATACAATAGATGACCAATTGTGGTTATCCATTTTTATTGTTAATGTATAAAACAATTTGATTATGTTATGAATTTCTCGATTGACATTTTGTAAACAAAATCTCCTTGGTTAAGAAACCATTCCATTCTGACACATCAAATTTGGTCAAAATTATCAAAAGTAAATAATATAAAAATTGATGAATCACCTAATTGATGAATAATCAAGCTAATTGGTTCCCACCCAGTCAATCACCTAATTGATGAATAATCAAGCTAAACTTGCCCTAAAAAGTCCTAAGCATATAAACACGGGGGTAAGCAAATAATGTCTTTTCCTATCCTATTGCACTTTGTTTATCATTCTACCTCAAAATATCATCAAGTCCATCAAACTCATTCTTGTATGTGTTTGCTTTCCATATTTATGCTCTATATAACATGGCTAGCCTTATAGCCACATTTCAATTCCCGTAAATAAATCTCTCCACCAAATTATTTCATTTTTTAGCGCCTTTCATGTTTCCAGCATTTCAACACTTAGGGCTTAGCACCTATATGATCTATTGCATCTAACAATAGTAGTATGAAGTATACACTCTAGGAAAAGTTCTATATGCATAAACCAAGCATAAAGTGTCCAAACTTGACCAATAGGCTATCAATCAAATAAGGCATACCCAGTGCATATGGCTCCTGCCATTGTAAGGTTTTGGAAGAGAAAATGTACGCAACCTTACCTCCGCGTTGGTGAGGCTATTTTTGGACCCAAAAACACCCAAGATCTCTGACTAACAATGGAGTAGACTCAACTATTGCACCAAGGCCAGCCCTTCTAGTTATTAATCAAATCAACAACAATAAACTATCTTGACATCTAAAATACACAGGCTTACCGAGAATCATTAAGCATGGGACAGCACTAATTTCACATTTCACTTATGTAAACTTTTCAACTATCAAACAACCAAAATAGAGCAAAGATCATTAAACTTCATACCCACCTGATGTTGAAATGTTTGAATGTGAAAAACTGAAAATGTTACACTGCAAATTATTCTTTAGGTAAAAATAAAACCTTGCTCAGTGATTCTTATGCTCAACCACATTCAACAATGCAGACAAAAGCGTGCTTTCAGAACCCTATCATCTACAGAATTGCAAGATTTTCATTACAAACCACAAGGTCCACAACCATCACTGATGAGCTACCAAATTTCAAATGGTGAGACACAAAAAGGCATAGACTTATGTACTAAATGTCCAAAATGAGAAGAACATTTACCCATGACTTGGGGGGAGTTGAGGTTCCAAATCTTCAGCGTGGTGGCCCACATCATTGGAAGAAATCTCCAAACTCTCTGAATTATCTACTGATGTCCTGTCCACCATCAAGTCTTCTCCCACTGCATAAACATTAGCCAAATTCTAATGTTAATGTATCTAAAACAACACATGTGTATCAAACATCAAAACCAAGTATGGTTTGTCAGACATTATGAAAACCACCATTGACATTAATTTCTTATAGAAGCACGCTTCTAAGTTCTATACACAGGAGAGAAACACCATTTTGTTTTCCTTAATTAGATGGGTCGCTGCACATAATTTTTGGGATGAAACCCATCCACATACCCATATTTGTCTTAAGGCTATTGAAGGTCTTTCGCTTCCTCTATAGTTATCATCAATTCTCAATATGTAACTTTTCCTAACTTACCCATCAATGATTATCATTATATGTGTCTAAACTACCTTAACCAATTCTATCTTATTTTATCTCCAATTAAAACTACTCTTATTATTTCTCAAATATTTCCAAATCATTAATTACTCTTACCAATCAATGATTCTGGGACTCACACTTCATAATTTCCATCCTTGTGGTTTTGGGCTCTCTCAAACATTTTGACTACCTTTTATGCCTTCTATTATTTATCCTAATCATATTTGACCTTGTTACACTTACATCTTACGAGTAAACTCTCGTAGAGACACAAAAGTAAATGAAACGTACACAGGGGACAAATAATACCCAAATTAGGGTTTTCGCACCCCTTTTAAGAATTCAAGTGAGCATTCCTCCATTGCATGAAGCAAAGAATCCCTTTAGACTTAAATTTAAGGGAGTCCAGATTGATTTTGTACTTGATTTTTCCCATGGGTATTGTCAATTCAATACTAAAACTTATGCGTGTTGCATGACTTAGCCAATGATTATATTTTCAAAAGCAATGGAACCCTTTTTTTTCCTATGGTAATAGACGAGATAATTGTATTGGTTAAAATATAAAATATTAGCAATGGAACCTTGATTATTCATAGGAACTATGAGGTGTGCCCTTCCAAATAACTGAACTCCCAACTTTTTCGCGTGGATATGTTTCTTCCCATATTTCTAGTCACCAAAGTAAACTAAATTAGCACTAGCAACCATCGTCCCCACCACTACATGCGTCATCACCAAAATGGAACAATAAATATCTATATCAACAGAACAACTCTGAATTAACCGATAAAATCCAGTACAACAATTTGCATAAATGACCAATCCAGCGCCCCAAAAAAAGGGGGCTATTCACCATAATCTTGAAAATTCCACCGTTACCAATCAAACTCGATAAATTCCCAAAACTTCTGCCTCAAACCCTAGACCTTCCGAAATCCAATCTATCAACTAAAAAGATTAAATAATCGACATAAAAAGATAAAAAGATAAATAAAGTTACGGAGGATAAATTCCCAAAACCTACTGAGAATAAAGAAATCAAACAAACGACTAAAACGGAGACGACTCAAGCAAGGGTTTTACTTGAACTTCGAAGTGAGACTTACTTGCGATGCGAAGACCTGTGGATCTACTAGTCCCAACGATTCACTGTTTCCGATCTTCGGAAATGCTTTGGCGGAAGAGATGATGCGTGGAGAGAGCGAAGATTGCAGAAACTGAGGGAGTGATGCGGTGAGTAGAAAGAACTGTAGAAGTAGAGTAGCCCAGAGGCAAGATGGAGTTAGAATGTATCGTATATTGCTCGACGCAATATAGAAATAAGAATAAGAATGGTTCGGTCCAGAGTGTATCAAGATTTAAGGATTTCTATTTCCTTTCTTATCAAAGAGATACAAAAGTGCTGTAAAATGTTTTAACCCCAAAATAAAAGGTAAAAAAAAGTACTGTAAAATAGTAAACTTAGGGCATGTTGGGTGTGCGAGCAATAGAAATTTATTCGAAGAAATAGTGATTTTCTTAAAAGTTATAATTTTGAGTATTTAGTTGATCAAGAAGGTGGGAACAAATTTTAATAAGATTTTCTGACCTTCCCGTTTATTGTCTTGCCATAATTTTCTAGGGGTGTGAAAAGTTTTTATCCTAAATTTGTAAAAGTTATGGTTATCTAACTGAATAACTAATTAATAATCAATTATTATAAAAAATAATTATGTCTAACTAAATAATTATAAAATAATATTTTCTTGAAAAAATTTTTCTTAACTATTAAATGCACATTTTTTGGTCATTAAACACACCCTTAATAGAAGTTATCAAATCAGAATTCGATTAAATAATTGATTTTTTAAACTCATGTTAACTACATATTCGAGAAATAGCAGGAATAGTGTCAATTATAAATAAAATGAAAGAGAACAAACTAAGATAATTTGAATACATATAACATAAGCCCGTAGCTAAACCAATTAGGAATAGTGACCTATTAACAGTAGATGATAACTATAAAAGTAGAGGTAGACATATAAAATAATATAGACAGGGATAATTAAGAAAAATTTAATTCATTGTCATTTAAATGTTAACTTAACCCTCAATAAAGCGAAGTAAAGAAAACAAAGCGTAGTTGAAAAAAAGTCATTATCAAGTTTAGATGAGTTGAATTTAAGATTGTTTATTTGATTATGTATATATATATATATATATATTATTTGTTTTCTATAATTCAAGCATTGTTCCTTAAGCTAACTTGCGTGTACTACAAAGTCTAATTTACCTGATCTGAGTGCCACTAATGGACAAAGTAGTGTTTGACTCAATAGTGCGCGAGTGTCCTCACATGTGATCACAGGACAAAGGGTTTCGTCTCAGACAAATGTCACACCATCCCCATTTATACAGTGAAAACAAAAATCTATTTCAAGACTCATACACGAGATATTGTGAAAAAAAAAAAAAAAAAAAAATCATCTCTTGTCACCATCGCCTAACCAATTGGTCCCAAATTCAAATAAACATTTATACACGACCAATACTATTTTATCGTGTATTGTTTTAAAAATAGAGCGCAACCACTAACTCAATGGATCGATAAAAGACATACGAGCTTTAAAGTTAACAAAGCAATCTGGTCCACGAAGCTCCACCTATACAAGGTCTCATAAAAGTTATAAAACAAAATTAAGTATCGAAATCATGCACCAATTTTTTAATATATATTACCATGCCATGGTTAACAAAAATTTATGTTGGCTGCCAATTAGTTAAGACTACCTTTTTATTTTTAGAATATGATTGACTATATAGCATTATATGTTGGATGCCTTCAAATTATTTACCACCTACTATGTTATTCTAGGACAATACTAAATGGGCTGTATGCAAATAAAAAAAAAAAGGTATTGAAAACAGTATGAGCCATCCAAGGAAGGATAGTCACGAGTGATGTGATCTTTTAAATAGATCAATAAAAAAATATATTTGCAAGCGCATAAGCTAAGTTATAGCACTTAACAATGTCGATCTACAAGGATAACGCTAATCACTTTAAATGTTTTTTGAAAATAAATTAAATATTATATATTAAATAAGTCAAAGAAAAATCATGATTGTTTCTAACGTCCTAAGACTTTTGAATGCAAAAAATAAGAACAACTTAAAACAAATTTTAAATAAACTTCAAATGAAAATAAAACAATTAAATGAACAAAAATAAAATAATAAATAACAAGAAGTAAATATAAGAATGACAAAAAAAAATTGAAATTACTAGAAATAAAACTTTATTAATATAAAATAAAATAAAATAAAAGAACTCACAGAACTCCAAATCCTTGGGCAATGTCACCTTATTCAAGACTTGAATGTGCAACTATAAATAAATCAAACCTAAAAAATAAAAATAAAAATGAGAGTAGAGATCGAGTCTATTCTCTTGAAATTTAACCTTATTTATAAATGCGCCACCTCTTAATTTTCAAAAACAAAAATATATCCACCACCTATTATTTTCTAGAAAATATCCTCTAAAATTGGTAATTCTCTAAATTACATAAAGATTTTTTTTCAATCAAGAAAATAAAAAGAAGATTGCGCCCATATGCAGAGAAAATTCATTTTTCTTCTTTTTGACGTGTGTGCCATCGTTTTATTCCATAAATTGGTTGATACGAGCTCAATTAAATTTTCATCAAAGATTGCAACAATGTGGACCCCTTATTTCAAAATATTTAAGTTTAAGAATTCAATCAAACAGATTTCGAATTGATTATTTAAGCCTTGTTATGTGACGTAGATCTTATTGAAATATACAATCTCATCTTTTGATCATGAAAATATCTAAAAAATAACAGTAACATACCCAAAAATAAATAAAAGCTCAATGACCTTATTAAAAAAAAATTAAAATAAAAAATAATAAATACATTATTAACGTGGCTTAAAAATGACCTAAAAATTTAAAATGTGATATAAAGACATTTTTATTATTTTTTCTTATTTTATTTTATTTTTTTAGCCTACAAATATTAAAAATAAGGGTAAAAATATGTAAAATTGTGACTTCATCATGGATGGTAACTAAGACTAACTCTAATCTCGGGATTCTTAGATTTAGGTTTAGGTCTTGTGACCAAAATCAAGGAGAAGCCTAGTGCAAAATATGAAACTTGATGACCGTTAAAAGATTAGTGGAGGAAAGCCCGGCTACCCTTAATTATAAAAACAAAAGATTGTTAATATGATTCCTCTCTTAATCACACAAAGGGAAGAGGCAGACGGACTCAAAATAGGAGTGAGCTGAAAACAAAGCCCAGGTTTGGTAATTGCTTGGGTTGTGAGAAGGGGAGAGGGATAAGAAGGTGATTTCACAGGGAATTTAGTGCGGTAGGTGCAAATTAGCAAAAACCTCCAAAACTTAATTTCGTATTAATGAGTCGTGGAAAAAGTAGAGTTCTCTCTTTGTCACAGTAGCCAACAAGGATCGGCTCAACACCAACACCGGCACAAGCTGAGGAGCTTTCATTTCACTTCATTTCTTTTCATTTTTAGTAGAGAAAGCAAGCATTTTTCGATTCAAGAATATTTTCAATAAATTGTTATAAAAAGGAGAGATATTCGGACCATTTTACCTTTATCTATCTGATCTTATTCAGAGATCCACCAATCTTCTTTTTATTATTAATATTATTATTCTTATAATTTTTTTGGTCAATCGGATGTCAGTGTCCGATGCTTATCCGATCATCATGTTCGTGATTCCCTCATCGGAAAATTCAATTGGTTAACAGAGAAAAGAAGCAAAGGTTAGTGATTTTCGTATCTTTCTTAAATATTCTCTCTTTTTATTTTTCTCATAGCTTGATTGTAGTGGTTTTTGGTGCTTTTTTTTTTTTTTTTTTTCTGGTATTCGTGTTATTATCGCACGGGGTTTCGATCTGATCATGGTTTTGGGCGATCAAATCGAAGTCAGGCGTTGATTTTGCATATGTTTTTTTTTTCCTATGGAAATTCGTGATTTTTTGACGATGAATTCATTGGAGAGTCGTTTAATGCAGCAGCGAAGATTTGGAAGTTGTCGTGAATTATGAAGGTCTGATGAAGTATAGTTTTTTTTTTCCTCCCAATTTAGGTCTATTTGGAGGGCTCGCTTTCCTTTTTTGTTAGATAACTTAATAGATTACTCAAAATGCAGTGGCACTTGCAATTTAGATGCCAATTTAGCCATTAATACAGTGGCACTTGCAAAGAAAAATGAAAAACAGAGAAAATATTTTTAGTTCTGGGGTTGACATTTTTGCAAACGGGACGAAGCTGTGTGAAAAATTGCAACTTGGTTGTCTTCCTACCAGCTCAAATCACCGGAGGGTGGTGGGATTTTGAATTTTGTTGACTCTAATAATGTTGCCTACCCTGATTGATCATTTTTAACCTAAGGAAATTTTAGTCTTCTTATGGATAGCAGGAACATTATTAATATTAATATTTGTCCAAAAGTTATATAGTAAGTGAATATGGAGTGAATGACGGAGTCTTTTTTTTGTTCATTTGGGTATAAACAGCAAGAGTATCTATGTTTCATCATCTTTTAATTTTCAATTTTTTTTGTTCTTGTAGATTCCACAAATTGTGCATGTTTTGTACCTGTAGGCATGTATAAGAACCAGTTGCAAGAATTAGCTCAGAGAAGTTGTTTCAATCTGCCATCTTATGCTTGTATTCGAGAAGGACCTGATCATGCTCCTCGATTCAAAGCAACTGTTAATTTCAACGGGGAGACCTTTGAGAGCCCAACTTTTTGCAGTACTCTGAGACAAGCTGAGCATGCTGCAGCTGAGATAGCACTTAATGAGCTAGCAATGAGAGGTCCGTCTAGATCACTTGCTGCAAGAGTTTTGGTACGTTCTCAATGGTACATGAATAATTTCCATTTCTGTCATTTTTTTAGTTTTCTCTGTCCCTTTTTCTTCTTTTTTCTTCTTTCTGTTTTCCAGGCTTATGAGTTTGTTGGATACATCTTTGCCTTTTGCACTAATACTTACAAGTAGCTTTTTTGTGACCAAGGAAAGTGCATCTCCAGTGTGAATGGTTTCTCTTGAACAAACAAATTGAGAACAAGCATGCCTCTACTTGTATTATGTCGTGTTTGATTAGTGCCAAACTGTTGATTGGCATCATCACTTAGAACTTCATATAGCTAAGGCTGCGTTTGGTATCCAATTTAAATCCGGTTTTTTGTATTTAAAAACAAAAATTGAAAAAAGTTACAAAAAATTTGTTTGGTTTGATAGGATTTGAAAACTGTTTTTAGAAAAATGTTGAGAAAATGACTTGTTTTTAGAAAACATACAAATGTTGTTTATCGAGTTTTTTCTTGTACTTAATGGGATTATGGGACCCACTTAAGCTTTTTTCCACTTAATTTGTGTGAAATCTTGGATAAACCAAACAAGTTTTCCTTTTTTTTGAATTTTGAAAACAATTCTTGAATATGATACCAAACATAAATTTAAAAACTATAAATCAACTAAGATCATATTTTATATTTTTAAAAAGTATTTTCAAATTGGATGCCAAACGCAGCCTAAGCATTTGATTGTAAAAACTATGAAATGATCTAGAGATGGATGTCTTAATAGTGGATGACATGGGCATGAACTAAATCAAGGATGAAAATCCTCCATCTTGGAAATTTTCAAATGAGATATGGGCTTGAGCTAAATCATCTCCAGGTTCATAGCAGTTTTCTAGACATTCTAGCACTTTGTGTCTATCGAGACTTTTTGAAGTATAACCCCACATAAGGGCTCACGGTGGTTCAGTAGGGACAATATTGCTAGTGGAGATCCAGATCCACCAACAGTGATGTCAAAATTGACGATTCAGCTAAGACCTAACAAATATGTTAGTGAAGCATAACTGCTCAAGTATTGCATGTCTATCCTTGAAATAGGTGTTCCTCAAGATAGTAGTGACAAGTCTTTGACATGGATTATGCCATAGTAATACATGACCTTTGGATTTCGGTCCAAGGTGGTGGTTGTTGTTTATGTGCGGATCGAAATGATAGTCCCACATAAAAAAACAAAGGAGTTTTTTTGCATAAGAATCAAGAAATAAGAGTGGATCTCTCTTTTACTTATATCTAGACTTGTTGGAATAAAACTCCACACTTGGATCTTGAAGTGGTCAAGTGGGATAATATCAATATCAATCGAGATCTAGGCTCACTAACATAATGAAAGTGCTATATATACAAGAAGGGTGGAAGGAAAAGGAAGATAGGAAAAAGAAAAGAACAACTTAACTTTTACTGGCATGGGTGTTTTTGCTTTTTCTTCCTCTGTCACTTTAGTAAAATGTGGATAAGACCTGAAATGCGAAGCTAGTGTGAATGACACTTTAAAGTTTCTCACAACTCATACATTTGTTTCATTTTGAGTATATAAATTGTGAAATGAATTATCCAAGACTGAATATAGTAAGTTTGTTTGATTGTAGCTTATGATATGTAAAGTGAGAGAAGATCTGTCATAATTGATGTTGATGCAAGATTTGACCAACATTAGATTTGTCCATGATCTAATTGTTTCACCTTATTTTGGTCCCACTCTACACATGGCACAATATTGTCTTCTTTGGTCTCTTGGATCTTAGAGCGCGCTTCCACGTGCTCTCTCCGTGTGGTTAGCACTTAGCACATGCATCAGGTGCGTCCCTCAAAGCTTTGTTTTTCTCCTTAAAAAATGTGTTGGTGCAAGTGTAAGAGGATGATGCTAAGTATGAGAATCTGAGAAGGTTCATAGTCGAGCGAGACTATTCTTCAAGATACCCACAACAATTTTGGTTATGAATAACACGACTTCAAAATTTTCTTTTCCAATTTTTTTCCTTATAATTTGAATATCTTTATTTAAAGGATTCTTTTTGTAAATGTTCTCTCTCTTTCTACACATATAGACTTCTTGAGGTATCCTTGACAGGTGGCATAGGGTAAACCATGGTAGTTGGAGATATTTCTTCTCTAGAATGTTTGCTATATGATTGGTCACTATATTGAACAAAATAGAAGCAGCCAGAAACTCATGTTGTTTTATGAAAAGAAGCAGGTGAAAAGCGATGAAAACTGACTAGGACACACATTTAACTTGTTTTTTCAAAAAGGTCGAATTTAATGGTGACTCCTGTTTTGATTGATCATGTATGCCAAATTCCCAGGATTGAACAGCTAAAATGGTGGCAGAGAGGTGGTACTCCAAGTTTTTTTTTTTGGGTGACAGGAAACAATAAGGATTATATTATATGACTAGCAAAAGTAAAAATTACAGGAAAGCCAAGGGACAAGTTTTTCCCGACAGTACTCAAAATCAGTCCAAAATAAGGTACTCCAAGTTCTATTGGACTAATTTGCTATGGAAAGAAGTTCTTTGGCTGGGGAGTGTACGCAGGTCAGGCTGACCTGATGTTGTTTCATGGTGATGTAGATGGTTTTTTAAGGAGATTGAAAAGTTAATGTATAGTTTGAGTCAGTTGGGAAAATTTGAAGACTCAATGTGGCAGGCATATCAGTCTTCAGATTTTAAAATTTGAAGACTCAATGGGAATGGGTAATTAAGTGGATTTATAACCACGTGTCCCTCCTGAGGTTGTGGAGTTGTGGTGGACCTGGTGGTGCTGTCATGATGCCTGAATCTAACTTAGTAACATGCATGTTACAGTTGAATAAACCCCAATTGCATGATGTAACAAGTGTTGCGTGTTTCTATATGATTAGAATGGTCATATGAGGGTAAGTTCTATTTTATATTTTGGCTGCTTCAGCTTGTGTGGTTATGGCAAATTTGAGAGTGTGTTTAAGGTGAATATTTCTCTGATTTGGACCATGTCGTGAGTTTATAAGTGTTTTCTGGTTGGGCCATCTTTGGCAATATGTAGCTTTTGGTCTAACTATCTACTCCATATAGAATTGCATGCATTTTTTGCACCATTAGGGTTTAGCCTTCTGATGGAGGAACACAGAAATTAGAAATCTATTAATCGCCTCTTTTGGTACTTTCCTCTATCACGCAGGATGAAACTGGAGTTTACAAGAATTTGCTTCAAGAGACTGCCCACAGAGCTGGTCTAAACCTTCCAGTTTATACTACAGTTAGATCTGGGCCAGGCCATGTTCCTGTCTTCACATGCACGGTTGAGCTTGCAGGCCTAAGCTTTACAGGAGAACAGGCAAAGACCAAGAAACAAGCGCAGAAGAATGCTGCCATAGCTGCTTGGTCTGCCTTGAAACAGCGTAAGTGTCTTCTCCTTTTCACTACTTGTTTTTTGGTTTTATATTCTTATTTTATGAGGTTTGTATAAGATAGGAGTCATGTAGATGGTCACTGAACAATTGACCCCATTGGATGTCCAAAGTGATCTTGATTTATTTTAGAAGTTCAGAAAAATATGGCACGTCTGAGGGCTGATTTGTGTTTCTTACAATTACACCCCCAAAGAACCCAATTTTTGTCTAGCTTTGTTCAATGTGAGTGTTTAGCTTTAATTCTTCCTCAATGCTCATGCAGTGACTCCTTCACGATCTTCTTCCTCTTCCTCATCTTCCTCTTCGCCATTGGATTCAGAACGAAATGATGAACAGGAACAGGTCATCGTTGCTCGAGCTCTTGCTAATTTGTGTCCTCCAGAATCAAAGAAGTCAGCGGCACAAAATGATAGGCATAGCAGGCAGCGGAAATCAGCTCCAATACGAAGAAACCAAGCTAGTGGTGGTGTGTCTTTGTATCCCATGCAGTACCAAAGTTGGCCATATCCTAGTTTCTCCCCTGAAGCTACCATGTACCAGGTGTGGCAGCAAGAGCAAGCATCCCAGCGGCAGGGACGCCTATTAACACTTCCAGTTGCACCAACTCCATCTGGTCCTCAGATTCTTCCTTTTATTCGTTCAATATTTCAGCCAGATCATGGCCAGTATTTTATAGCAAGAGAGCAAGAACCTATCAGTGTAGTGCCAATTACAATGTCTGCCTCAGGGCCATCTCTCTATTTCTCGAACAACAATCCTCTTCCTCAGGCCTGGACGAGGTCTCAGGTAACTATCCAAGAGATACAGGAGGAAAGAACGCAAGTGGAAGAGAAGTGGCTTAATCGTGATGCAGATTCTGATGGTGTGAAAGCTAATGTCCGGTCAAACTCCTCTATATTTTCCTCATTTGAAGTTCAGAAATCCCCTGTTTCTAGTGACTGTCACACCGAATCGTTAATCCAGGATAGAGATAGGGAGGATGAACAGAAAAATGGTGGCAAAGAATCCAAAACCGGGCACTCTGTTCAAGTGGAAGGAAGTCAAAGTGAACAAATTGAATGGACTTCTCATGGGTCTACCGGCACAAGATTCGGGCCCCAGGTGAACAACCCAGTTCCTGTTGAACTCCGCACAGGTAGCCCGCATGCTTTAGACTTGCCTCAGTCTAATTTTAAACCTCACCACCACCAGAGATCAAACTCTACAAAAGTTGCTAGTACTTACATGGCACATCCAACTGCAGCTCCTGTGAGAGTTAGAACTGTTGGGCCTTCATCGTCTTTGAGCCCTAGACCAGAAAATATGAACGCCCGGATGCCTGCTCTGGTGGCAATCAGAACCACAGGTCCTACATGTTCAGCTAGACCTGGGTCACACAACTGTAGAAGGATGCCTTCATTCATTGCTCCAGCTGTTCAAATAAGGTCGGTTGTACCAGTTTGTTCGGCACCACCAGCAAGGAAAATGCCAGATTCCGGAGAGCATGAACTGATTTCCCGTGATGATAAGAGAACCAAAGAGTCTGAAGATCTGTCCGCCACAAGTGCAGACCTTGGCAAGCTTCGAATATGAATATTTCAGTGCATGGCTGGTTACTCCACCAGGTGGATCCTTTCCGATTATCACAATCACAATTTCTTTTCTTTTCTAAACTTAACATATGATTGAGAGTTAAAAGTTGATCGCAGAGGCCCAATGGTTGAAATTTCATGAAATGGTAGGCCAGGAAATAAATGATAAAAATATAATAAACGGATCATTCTTTTCCCTGGTCTCATGGAATAGTTGAATGCTAGTGATCGAAAGAGCTTATACAAGTTGGGCATGGATTAGGATATCTGTACTACTTTCAGGCATAAGCTTATTAGGTGATAGAACTTTATTGTTTCGTTGGGCTGCTCAGATGGGCTCTCGGTGCCACAGGTACTTTGCATCCAATTTTTGGAGGATGAATTGCATATTGAATATGCCTCATGAGATTAGTGAGAAGCTTAATGATCACAGTTATCAGTTCATTGAATTGGTTGAAAGTGCGGCAGTTGGAAAGAAGAGATTGGCAATTGTTTTGCTAATCTATGATTCATTGCAAAACAATGGGATGAGATGATGAGAAGCTAGTAAATGAGATGTTTAAAGGGTTCAGTTTGGGCAGAGATTTTTCATCTTGGTTTGCTAGTTTTACTTTCTAATTGAGACATGTAAACACAATCCTAATGGTCTCAGGTTTAAGTACTGAGTTGCTTGAAGAACCAGCGGCTGCGTATATTTATGTATGTGTTATGTACATATCTCCAATGATATCGAGTACTTATTTTCTGTTCAGATTATGGTTTTAATCCATCATCTTATAAGTTTTCTTTGTGACCTGTGTTTTTGTTTTGCATGTAATATGTTTACTGTTTTCTATAATAGTGAGGAATTGGATGAAAGTAGCAGAGAAAATACTCCATAGCACATGATTGCTACTGGTTACTTAAGAATTTCATTGTAGAAGCTACATAATCTAACTCTTATTGAATTCAAACTTTCAGGTGGTTGAATATCTCCCTCTCTCCCACAAATTTTAGATTTGCATGCTTTTTACCACTTCGGGCCAACCTAAAACTTACTAGGAAGGTTTATCCTAGAATGGATGTTATAACTTTGAGCTTAGCCTGCCAACAGCGCGTTGGTTGGATGGTCTAGAGGTTCGTCGATCATCCTAGAGGTTGTGGGTTCAAAGCTCAGCTTGGCGTGAAGATGTTTGCGATCTACAACTATCGTGGGGCCCAGCTACCCCGGCCTCTCCTTTGCCCTTGTGCGAAAGACACTCGGCTGGGGTGGGGTCGTTTCGATAGACCATGTAGGCTGATCCGTTAGTGTGAGAATTAATGGGTTCCAAAGGGACCTGAAACCACACGGGGACGTGTGGATGTAGGGCGCATCTATAATATATACTTAATAACTCACTCCAAAGGAGACTCATCAGCGCGCCACCTCAACAAAGAGATCTTAATCTCCATGTTTGAAAAAAAAAAAAAGACTAAGCGGATAATCCAAATGAGTCTATAACATAGTCCAAATGAGTCTATAACATCCCAATAATAAGCATTTTTCATGTTTGACAAAAAAAAAAAAAAAAAGACTAGGCGGATAGTCCAAATGAGTCTATAACATAGTCCAAATGAGTCTATGACATCCCAAGGATAAGCATTAAAATAAAAATTGTGGACTAATTCTAATGATCAGCCGATTTTGAAGACATAATAATAATCAGCCAACAAAAAAATATTAAAAAATGAGTATGATCTTAATTTTGAAGATCTATTATGAATACAATATAGCAAAGGATAAGATACAACTATAGACTCAATCATACCTAAACAGTCGGATAAAAAAAAAAAAAAGAAGAAGAAGAAGCTATAATGATGCTGGACTGAATTAAATATTCTTTCAACTTTTAGAATAGGCTTCTATAACATAGTCCAAATGAGTCTATAACATCCAAGGATAAGCATTAAAATAAAAATGTGGACTAATTCTAATGATCAGCCGATTTTGAAGACAATAATGATCAGCCAACAAAGAAATATTAAAAAATGAGAGTATGATCTTAATTTTGAAGATCTATTATGAATACAACATAGCAAAGGATAAGATACAACTATAGACTCAATCATACCTAAACAGTCAGATAAAAAAAGAAAAGAAGAAGAAGAAGCTATAATGATGCTGGACTGAATTAAATATTCTTTCAACTTTTAGAATAGGCTTCTATAACATAGTCCAAATGAGTCTATAACATCCCAAGGATAAGCATTAAAATAAAAAATGTGGACTAATTCTAATGATCAGCCGATTTTGAAGACAATAATGATCAGCCAACAAAGAAATATTAAAAAATGAGAGTATGATCTTAATTTTGAAGATCTATTATGAATACAACATAGCAAAGGATAAGATACGACTATAGACTCAATCATACCTAAACAGTCAGATAAAAAAAAAGAAAAGAAGAAGAAGCTATAATGATGCTGGACTGAATTAAATATTCTTTCAACTTTTAGAATAGGCTTCTATAACATAGTCCAAATGAGTCTATAACATCCCAAGGATAAGCATTAAACAGTCATATAAAAAAAAAAAAAAAAGAAGAAGAAGAAAAAGCTATAATGATGCTGGACTGAATTAAATATTCTTTCAACTTTTAGAATAGGCTTCTATAACATAGTCCAAATGAGTCTATAACATCCCAAGGATAAGCATTAAACAGTCATATAAAAAAAAAAAAAAAGAAGAAGAAGAAGCTATAATGATGCTGGACTGAATTAAATATTCTTTCAACCTTTAGAATAGGCTTCTATAACATAGTCCAAATGAGTCTATAACATCCCAAGGATAAGCATTAAAATAAAAAATGTGGACTAATTCTAATGATCAGCCGATTTTGAAGACATAATAATGATCAGCCAACAAAGAAATATTAAAAAATGAGAGTATGATCTTAATTTTGAAGATCTATTATGAATACAACATAGCAAAGGATAAGATACAACTATAGACTCAATCATACCTCAATAGTCATATAAAAAAAAAAGAAAAAAAGAAGAAGAAGCTATAATGATGCTGGACAGAATTAAATATTCTTTCAATTATGGACTATATTGCCCATGAAGTAATGTTACAGGTGTTATCTTTTTCTTGAAACTCACTATAAATAAAGTTTAGGATGTTCTTCCCATTTGTATGACGAAAGTTTTTCAACAAATAAAGACGCTACGAAACTACTAAGGTATCATCCTGTCAGCTTAATAAATTTTCTGTTCTCATTCATAGCTAACCTTTATGAATTTTTTTTTTCTGATTCTCTTGCCAAGCATATGAAGGATACATATTTTTTTTTTTTTTCTGAAAACTATTATGTTGCTTATTCAAATTTTTAAGGCAGTCAAACTATAGTTGCTTCCACAGAATGTTTGTTTTAATTCATTTTCTGCGTGTCTCGATGGATATTTGGCTGGGTGCAACATTGAAGCAATCAAAGGAATAATATATCTCCAGAGGCATATTTGAGCTGGACATATCTATCTTTTAACATACCTCCTGGCCCAATTCTTGATGGACCGTCAAACTAAAAACTGGGTGAATTGATAAAAGCTGATCTATATTACAAAGTTATGAAAATTTGTGATCATGTTTGACAAAGCTACCACTTGCATATATGTATAAAAACTGAATCCATGAACAAATAATCATGAAAATCATAGGCTGAGATTTTAGTCCGAGACAAAACAAGATTCAGCTCTACCTAATTTATTCTGCTCAATTTTAGACTTTAAAGTAGCACAAAAGATTTACCTAAACGTTGTCTGTCAATATCTACATCCAAAAATACTCTATGAGTAATATCAGGAATCTCTTCCACCACCTCTTCTTCCTGGATACAAATTTAAAGCAGCAACTTACATCATTAGGACAGAACAGATAAAATGTCAATAACAATGACATCAAACATGAAATACTAATAATAGTGAGAGAACAACATAGCTAATGCAAATAAATGAATGTAATATATATACTTAATCTTTGAACCAGTTTCCTAAGCATGAAGATTTTTAGTTAAAGATGTGTAGCCCGATGAGAGCTAGATAATAAGAGTATGGAATATGAAAGTAGAAAAATGAAATGCCCCAATGAAAACAATTAAGAAACTTCTGAATTTCATGAAAAGAATAAAAACAAGGAAAAGAAGAAATAAAAAATAAAAAGACTTACAAACTAGAGATCCAATTTTATAGATCTCAATCATTTAAAAAAACCTGATCGATAGTTGCAAAGAAATAGCTGATAGAAGGGAGAGTATATTGATTACGCCCGTACAGGAGATCCACAAGAATTAAAAATTTGCCTCTTATCTCGGGTTGATCTGTCCCGAACATCGTCAACTTCGGAGTCTCAAGATCCGAAACTAAAACCAAACAAACAACAAAAACAATAAGATATAGACATAGAGATATAATAAGTTAACACCAAATAAGAGGCAGGAACTTCTTTAAAAAGTTGCAAATCAGAATAACAGAAGTGGAACTCCTTTGATGCCACGGGATGTTGCCAATAAGAGGAGAGAAAGGAGTCACCCCAGAATTCAAGCTTCAATCTGGAAAGCGACTAATTACCTTTTATGGAAGCAGATTCAGATTTCACAACCTGCCGATTGAGCATCTGCAATGAATTACCATCAGCTCAGCCTTTTGACATTATTCACCGACAGAGATAGTGCACACATTGTCAAACATCACCTTTCATAGTCTAACAATGTACACCACCCACTCCCTACCTACACCAAACAATTCCTGACATACATTCCTCTCTCTCTATGTAGCAAAGAAAAAAAAGTAAAACGGACAAGAAAACTAATAATAGGGGATGTGCAAAAGGGGAAAAGTGGGTAAGAATATTTCTACTAATATTGATAAGAATAATAATAATAATAATTAATAGGAAGAGTTTGGGTGGCCCATATCCATCATATTGTCTTAAAAGAACAAAAGGGGATAAAGATGAAATATTGTTTGTCTATCTGTATATTTTAGTTTAGAAAATCTTAAGAGTTCAATTGATTGAGATTGCCCACATAATATCTCCTACTTTTTAGGCACTATTCACCGTTAGTGAACTTTGAAAATGTAAGGATCAATACTTATGAATTAAAAAAAAAACTTATCTTCATTGGATTATTACTGTATTAATAATAACGTTTTTTTTGTTGTTGTTGAAGATTTGGTTCTTTAAAGTCAAGATTTTATCATTTTCATATTGATTTCCACCGTTTTCAGTCACTAAATGACAACCCTATGTAAGGAAGTTACAAAGATTTCATTTTTTTTTAATTTTTTTCATTAAAAATGATTTAATAGGAAAAATATTTGGTTTGGTTAAAAACTACACTGTTTTTTCACATCTAATCAGGCATGTGAATTGAGATTATGTTACATATTTATCCACTTCTTGATCATTATTAAATAACAGCATTATCTTGAATTTATGACACACTATAATCTTTATCACTTGGTCATTTATTAATAAAATAAGTTTCTCAATCTTTTTAAGATGTTGTTCTAGATAAGGACTATAGAATTCCCTAAAATTACTTCTTTGTCCTTGAAAGCTAAGGAGTTAAAGGAGTTTCATCAGTGTGGGGTCCAATTTAAGTGTTTTGAAAATTTTATTTGAAGTTTGAAAATTTTAAAAATAAAATAAAGTGGGCCCAAATGAAGTGCTAAGTAATTATTTACGACTTTGCCCATCATGATGATGCTTATCATGCTTCCTATAACGCATATACAAAAAGCTATCCAAATATCATATTCTAAACGAGGGGATATAAATACGACTAATGAAATGCTAATATTTAAAATATACATTTAAATTTTATGATATAAATTATTATATCAATAAGATTGAGTTGCCTAAAAAAAATAATCAAAATATCTCTCTGGTGATAATAAAAGAAATTTGTATTCAGTATTTTAATTATCCTGATCTAAAAACATTATACGTAATAAAAAAAAGAATTACATGCTCTTCATCAAATTTGGGCACATTTTTCGAACATTTGTATATAGTTCGATGGTCTGGACTGGCTTAACCGGTTCGCCCGGTAAGGAATGAATCGGTTTTGTTTGTTTCCGTCTCTCTGCTTCGAGTTTAATGGGCTTGGGTAACCGGTGATGGAAGTAGCTGGCGTTTATTCAGTGCGACACATGACTATTATTTGCTAAAATGTTTACAACTTTGTCAACTTCTTCAATCACGATCTTCTATTATTTTCATATATCTATTATTTTATACAACATTCACGACTTCTTGCACCTTGAAAAAGTTTTTTCATTTCTCCGAATCCATACTTTGGTCAACTTTAACAATTATATTGATCTAATTTGCCTCGCGTTTGAAATATTGTATTATTTAAGCTACCTATCCATGGGCTATTGACTCAAAATAACATGACGACTCAACAAATAATATACGCAAAAGAAAAGGTACTCAAAACTGAAAATAATTAAAGAAACATTTCAAGTTAATGGTGGCCTTTTGGAGTATAAAATCTAACGTAGTGGAAGGCTATTTGAATAAATGAATTCAATAAAAACTGCAAAAAGAAAGAAATAGAAACTGAAATTAATTACTCCCAGAGATCGAGAATAATAATTGACGATTAAATTAATAATTAAATGCTTAAACTCCTCATTGAAACTCTTTAAAGAACTCGAAAAAATGGTGAAAACAAGGGTACAAAGATTGAGCGTTTTGTCGATTGAACTTTATGAAAGAGTTATTAATGATGTATATCAGATCATACCAATTATTATTGAATGCAACCCTTACTATTGTAAATAATGACTATTTTGCGAAATGTACATATAAAATTGTTTATCAATTAAATGTTAATGTACATAATTTTGTTGAATTCTACATATACAATTTAATCACTTTCTTCTTATTATATTAGTGAGGAAATGTATGGATTCAGCTATAAAGATTATATACTTACTTTTATGTTTTAATTCAAAGTAAACAGTCAAGGTTATAAATAACAACAAAATTTATTTTCGACAAAAAAAATAAAGATTAAGGTAAATAAATAAAATTGTCAAAATGATATGAAATTTATTAGACATTGACGAAAGTTTTACATTTTAATGGACAAAGTACTAAAATAATGTCGTCTTTGTTTTGACAATCCCCGTGTTTACTTCAAAGCAAAGAGACAAGGTCATAAATAACTACAAAATTTATTTCCATAAAAAAAATAGATAAAGGAGAAGAAATAAACCGATAATGAAAGAAAATGTTGGAGGCAATGACATTACGTCTAAACAAGATACAGTGCAGGAGATAATGAAAAAGCAAAGTCATGGGAAGCTATTAAATTGATCTAGGAGTTATGCTCTTGCAGCTATTAGGCAACCTAGGTTAGACCTCCAATTCCTGAAGTTCTTTCTCTTCATCATCATGAAGTTTGAAGTTCAAAGGGGTACTCAAGTGGGTGCGCTTTGTTTGGAGCTGCGTGGAAGAAAAAGAAGTGTGTCCAACAGTGGGGGCGTATTGTTGAATGGCAAAAATAATTGTTTGATGCCATGCGTCAGAATCCACATCCACGCGCCCTTCCACTTTTTTTATGAACTTGATTGACATGATTACTTAACTTTTATAATAAAATAAAACAATGTGTCACAACTCTCTTAGATATTGATAGCAAATTAACATTTTCCCTTATGAAAACCCTGTAGTCATCTCCAGTTGTCAGAACTTCTTTAATTTAATCTTATTTGACAAGAAAAGAAAATTGACAACATTAGACTCTCTGACATCAAATTTTATTTGAATTAAATTTCTTATTTGACAAAAGACAAGAAAATCTAGCACCCAAACGTTTTTTTATCATGGTATTGATAAACTCAACAAATACAGTTTTGATTATGACACCTGACGCAAAATCCCTCAACTCTCGGGATATTATTTGACTTAAACTAGTTGCAATAATTATTGCATGTTTATCCTTTTCTTGAAACTCAACTAATTGTTGTTGAAAACTATATATTTTAGGATGTTCTTCCCATTTGTATGCCGAAAGTTTTTCAACAAATAAAGACGCTACACAATTACTGTACAACGGGAAAAATCATCAACACATATCACCCACGAAACTACTAAGGTACCATCCTGTCAACTACCTATTATCGACAAATACTTTTCTTCGTGATTCTACTTTGTTTTCATTATGTTTCTTTTTGTTAACAAGGAATTTGCTATTTTGTTGACTTTGTGTTTCTTCTCTGACCATTCATTTAAACACTCTAATCTTGGTATGTTTGATAAACATGCAGACAATACACCCGTGAAATACTCGATAAATAGATGAGAACTCAAATTGCTTCATGCTGGCCAGAGAATTTTCTTATAGATTACTTAATCCAGCAATCTTTGAGCCATTAATGATGAAGTTACAAGACCATCTGTATGATTACGGGCTCCAACCTCAAATTGTGGATAATGAAGATCGGCCTTTTCTCCAAATCGATGAAACTTTCGTTTATTGTTGGTCTCCAAGAGAAACAAACATGCTAATGGTTTATTGGTCCATCATTGGTCGACCTACTATAAGAGTCGTTCTAGATGACGAAGCGGAGACTAAGTACCCTGAAGATTTGTATGATGTTTTTTGGCATGACCTTATGGAGTCCGGTCTGCCAGTAATTTCAACATATGTACCATATTATTATGCATGGGCGTATTAAATTAATGTATACCTCTAAATGTGTGTGCATGTGTATATATATATATATATGTATATAACTCATAATAGATGTATAAATGTAATATAACCTATGAATATAAAAATATGTAATATTAGATAAATGTTATACGTCACTTTACTTTTGTATATTATACAATTAAATGAAGAAGACATACAACCACCTATATATTTCAAGCATGTATTTACCTAGCTATATAGTGTTTGTTTGTTGCAAAACTTTGAATAATAATAAGAAGCAGATATTTATATAAATATTTGTTAAATAAGTAAGCGTCACGTTATAATTAATTACATTTTCTAATTACACACCGATGAGCAGTTTGGTATATGTCATTGTAAATACCTCTCACTCTTTTTTTTTCTTTTCTTTCATCTCTTTCTTCTTTTGTTTTCTTTCTCAACCACTCCCCCTTTTCATCTCTCCAACAATCTCTCTCTATCCCTTGCTTCATTTCCAACCATTCCTTCTCTTCATCTCCATCTACTGCTTCTCTTCATCTCTTCAATGCGGATTACAGTATTGATGCGACTGCAGATGTTTGTCGATTGAGTCTTCAATCTATAAAAAGAAGAAGTAAGCTTTTCTTTTTTTATATCTAAATTTCTTTTTGGGCAGATAGGGTCGGAAAAAATAATAATTAGAATACAGATTCAGATTAAGTCAATTAAACTATATTCAGTTTTATTTTTCATACAAGAGATCTAAGTCACCTATGCTTTTAAACATGTACAACGGGAGAAGATAACTAATATCTACATTTTTTATTCTTTCTTCCTCATAGAATTATAGAATCATAATATCTTCTTTTTTTTTGGTACAATTCAGTCATTAAAGAAGACATTCAAGGTTAGTGCATCTCTTGAATGTTTTGCTTTTGATTTTTCAATTTAGGATTTTCTTTAAGAATATTTGAATTACTTATTCTTTGATTAAATTGTAGATTTAGAATCTTGGTAGAAAATTCATGTTTTTTATTTCATCTGGCTAGGTTTGAACTTAAATAGTTTCGGATTTGCTTGATTGTTTATACATGAATTCCTTCATGAAAACACCTCAAGCTGATTGATGACTTTAATTCTTCTTAAATATTTTAAATACTTTAAGGGTTGTTCTTTGGTTTCTAGAGTTTTTTTTTTTAAGTTATTTTAGTCAAAATACTAATGGGTTGTACTAACTTTTTTAGGTTGTGGAGAGAAGAGAAGAATTGTTTCCTGTAAATCTTGGACGCGAATATTTAAGATGAACAATAATATTATTTTTCCATTCAAAGACTATTGTTTCTTGTATCATTTTGTTTCATTCATTATTTTACATATAATGTTCACATAACTTTTTGACCTCAATAATAGGCATGTTTATTTTGACTTTCCTTTGCTCCTAATCATCATCCTACTATTATATAATATTCAAACGAATAATTATGTTTTTTTTTAACTTGAGTGTTGCTACATTTCTAGAGTTAGCATTATTGCAAATATTCCTGTTACCAATCGAATAATGAAAAAATTTATATTGTTATCAATATCATATTATATGCTTATATATAAACTTGAATAATGATAATGTCCTTTCCAAATACAGGGTTGACTTGCATGGTATGTGAATTACATTGATTATTTTTTGTATGTTGGGTTTTATTTGAGAGAAGAGGAAAGAACTTGGTGTATAGGTCGAGTATATAGGTATTAGTTGCATTGGAATTGATATTAAAATTACTATAGGTGTGGTAGTAGTAGTATGTAGGGTAGTACTATAAGCATCTTGACATAAGTAAAGAAGTGATACCGTATAATGACAAATCATTGCACTAAATTGATCATAGAGTATACTTTTAGAGTTCGTTTCTTAAGTCAAGTTGTCATCTTTATGTCAAGTTCTTCTTCATATAAGGTCCCAACAATATCATTATATCTCGGACTACACATAGACAAAGATTCGACATAAATCTGAACTAATAACTCACTCCAAAAAAGAATCCTCAGCATATCACGCACTCCCACCTTCATACCTTCATGTTAATGTTTCATAAATAGATGAGACCCCACATTCATTATATATATATATATTATGAGAAATGTCAACAAAAATATTTTTCCTTCGGTTTGGTATATGTCATTGTCAATACCTCTCACTATTTATTTTTTCCTTTTCTTTCATCTTTTTCTTCTTTTGTTTTCTTTCTCAACCACTCCTCCTTTTCATCTCTCCAGCAATCACTCTCTATCTCTTGCTTCAACATATGTAATGACTTTGACTTTGACCAGTTGTTCATTTCGCTTATATATGTGATAAGTTTCCAAAACCATTTCGTTGTTGCATCATCATATATGTAATGTTAGTCATCATTTTGTCATATTTATGTACTTATAAAGGTTGTAAATAAATGCATGACTACGAATTTTACATTATCTAATGTAATGGTATTTTATTAATAGAAGCTTTAAAAGAAATATAATGATTTTTCTTTTTGTTTGACAAAAATTCATGCATCATAAATTTTCATCAAAATGTTACGATGATATATATATGATCAAATATTTATACCAACCTATAATAGTGAAAAATTGTAGATGAATTTTTTTTTTAATTCGTATAGGCAACAAATGATGAATGCTATATAATTATATTTTAATCAATTAGTTAATATTATTCTTAACATCAATATTATTTACACAGAAGGATAACATTTTTAGTAAATCTAAATTGAGTCTATAGTAGTATTATTTTATTAACACCGCCCATCGGGGCTACAAACTTGTTGTTTCTAACTTTCTTCTTTTAAAAAAAATAAAAAATAAAAAATAAAACCTTTGAGCTTAGCCTTTATTTATGGAACTTTCTCCTTTTATGCACAATACTATCACTCCTAAAACTTTGAGAATCAACATTAGTTTTATTTCTTGCAACTTCAAGGTTTTTAGTTTTTACTCTATATTGAAGAATGAATAAAACATGAATGCTACATATAAGTACATGTTATAATTCAAACCAAAAAATAAAAAATTACATGTTATAACTTATAATGTGTATAAGATGGTCTAGACAAAATAAAATTATTTTTATACGCACTTATTAAAGTCGGAAAGTGTGGACTAAACGAAATGATTTAAAAAAAATCTTGACCCAAAAAAAAAAAAGATTAACTAGTCCATTTTGACTTGAAAGATCAAAGGTAAATTAATTAACTTTTTGTTAAAAAAATTGATCAGCTTCGAAATATTTTCTTTTGTAAATATATGTTTTATTAAATAAGGTGTTTATCCATTTAAGTTTTGTTAATTTAAATATATGTTTTATTAAAAATAAAAAATTATATGTTATAACTTATAATGTGTATAAGATGGTAGACAAAATAAAATTATTTTTATACGCACTTATTAAAGTCAGAAAGTGTGGACTAAACGAAATGATTTAAAAAAAATCTTGACCCAAAAAAAAAAATGATTAACTAGTCCATTTTGACTTGAAAGATCAAAGGTAAATTAATTAACTTTTTGTTAAAAAAATTGATCAGCTTCGAAATATTTTCTTTTGTAAATATATGTTTTATTAAATAAGGTGTTTATCCATTTAAGTTTTATTAATTTTTCAAAAGCCCATTTTTCATCTTTACAATTTACATAATATCTTTGACAAGTTTGGTAAAAAACGTTAAAATATTAACAATATTATGTTATATATATATCTTTATAATAATGCATTTTAAAGAGCTAGGAAAAAAAAAAAAATTGATCTGAGTTTGAGCTCTCGATCACCGTAGATTGTCCTGACGATCTGTGCATCTCGTTTCCCAGTTTTTGAAACCCTACTAAAACCCTAACTTGTCTTGAAACGCCCGAACTTCAACCTTAAACCTCTCTCTCTCCCTCTCTCCCTCTCTCCCTCAACGTTGCAAGAAGGAGAGGTAAGCGTTTAGGTTTTATCTAGGGTTTTTGAGTGATTTTTAGTAAATTTTGAGAACATCAAGGGAGAATATTTTTGATGTCTTGCTTGTTTAACCGAGAAAAGTTTGTGTTTATTGTATTGATTGTGTTCAGGTCATCAGGTGTATTCTGAATTCGAAGAAAATGCTGGTGTTGTTCGAAACTCCGGCGGGTTTTGCCCTGTTTAAAGTTTTGGATGAAGGAAAACTATCTAAAGTCGAGGTATGTAGCTCTTCGATTTTTAGTTTCCAATGTTCTTTAATGATTCTCTTCTGGTTTCGATATCTACTGAGCTTTTCTCTTTGCAGGATTTGTGGAAGGAGTTTTCTACTTCAGAATCGGCTAGAAAGGTATCAGTTTAGTGCGTTTTCTTCAATTTCAGATCATTCTTTTTTCTTTTTTTTTTTCTTCAGATAATTTCAGTAATTCCTTATGTGACATTAATGAGCTTACCCAGCTTGTTACTGTGAGATGATATCTGTCTTTGCTATGTAGCTTATGTCTTGAAGAGACTAGAAAGTAGAATTATAGAAAGTTCGGATCTTTTTTTGTGTTTGCATGTGTTCTGTGCAAATGGGACGTTCTTAGGGATGATGCCGAGGAATGACTTTCAGTGAGGATGATCTTTCCTCAATGGAAATCATTTCCTAAAATGTTGGCCTTTTGTACTTATAGTTGGGTAGAAAGTTGACTTTTGAGTTTTACAACAAAATTTACTTCGTTAAATTTTTCGAGTTTGCATTTTTTATATGATGAAAGTGGCAACGTTCGAATGAATTCTTTTTTTTTTCATTTTTTTTTTGGTGGGGATTTTAAGAGCTTTTTGCGGGTTTTCAGTTGCCGTGGCATTTGGGTATCTTGTTTGTGTTTTATTTTTTAATTTTCAAAAGTTTTGAGTTTTTCTTTTTCGTTTAATCCATTTTTTGTACGGTAGTAGCGTGACTTGGGTTTGTTCCTCCTTCTTCTTGTTCTTCTTACTTTTTTTTTTTTAATTATTTTTTCTTTAAATTATTTTTAATTTTATTTTTAATGAGATGATTTTATGGGAAGGGTTGGTGGTGGTGTAGAATATAGGGCAATTCGAGCTTTTGAAAGGTCAAGTTTTAATTTTTGGGTGGTGGGTCTTTCTGAAATTTATTATTGTTCATCATTTTTATAAAATGTCAAAATTGGAGGGAGATGGCCTAGTTTTTAATTTCTAGGGTTTTTTTTCTAGTAGAAATTCAGAGTGGAACAGAAAAGGTGGGATTTTCCCGTAGATTTGTTCTCTTACGACAGTTGAATTCATGATGAGATTTTGAGAAATTCCTCTGATTATTATTTTTATATATATTTTTTTAGTAATTGGATCGAGTTTTATTGATTCATCTCCAAGTTTGTAAAAAGAGAAGAACAAAAATGGATTTGAATTCTGATAAAGAAAGTGGTGGTGGTAGTGTTAGAACAGTTGAGAAATCTAGTGTTAAAAGTGGGGAATTGGGTTCAAGGGCTAAAGCTATTGGAAGCATTAGTAGCAAAGATATGTTTGTGAGAGCTGATAAGATTGATTTGAAGAGCATGGATTATCAGCTGGAGAAGCACTTGAGCATGGTATGGTCAAGGGAAAATGGGTCTCAAAAGCCTAAGGAAGAATGGGAGATTGATTTGTCTAAATTGGATATAAGGAATGTTGTGGCTCATGGGACTTATGGTACTGTTTATAAAGGGGTTTATGATGGTCAAGATGTGGCAGGTGATTCTGATATCTTTATCTTTCCCTGCTATTTAGTAGTGTATTTGAATTTAGATTTTGCATGAAATTGGTGATTTTAATTTATCAATCTATTTGATCTCCATGTCGAAATATTCCTCTTTTATTTACTAGCAATTTTGTCACTTAGAATCTTAAAGTGAAATTCACTTGTAATTTTTGTTTTCTGAGATATTCATTCTTGATTTATAATCTTTCTACATATTCTGGCAACTGAATTTTTTGTTTGCATATGCATGCCAGTTTATATATAAGGTCAAAATGCATTGTGGGCTTGTGAATCTTGTGATCATGTGACGAGACTGCTATTTTGTTTGAGAATTGTCAGCTTGAGCTTATGAATTCTCCGAAGAGATGTTTTTGATAGGGTACAGGGTCAAGTTTGTATTCTTGTTAGGTCCATTGGTCTGGAGTTTTGTAATTTGTATAATTTTGTTTCAAATTCAAATTGATTAAAAGAAGACGATATTCTGATCAGACAATGAGTTTTTATGTGGTAAAAACCTCTTTAAAAGAGAGGAAAGCTCCACTACATAGAAGAAAAAAAAAAACAAAAAAAACTTTTATTCACTAAACTGAGTTGTATGAATAATCCTGATTTACCTCAATGAAATGAATATACTTTGATTCAAACCCGTTTTATAACCATAAAGACGTAGAATCATCACTTGGAATTTACTGAGAACAGGATCCCCTGTTTTGTTGTGCACAGACCTTAGATGCACATTTAGTTGTATCACATATCATCTAATTTAAGAGCCTTTCTATCTTTTGCACTCTTTTATCAGAAATCAGAGCATGAGAGCTTAAGGCTCCTTTTTTGGTAGCTGAGAAATGTCAGATGAGGAAAGTAGAGAAAAGGCATCTTCTCCATGTAATGGATCATATTTATATGAACAAGCAAAATTCAATCAACCAAGGTTTTAGAACTGATGATCGCAGTTTCTTTTTCAGTGATTGTTTATACATAAAACTCTTTCAGTGACCAATCATTGAAATTTTATGATCAATTATGCGTAAACCTTTAACCTACCAAATTTTGGTTATACATCCATTTATTTTTGCCTCCTCCCATCTTGAATTCTATTGAAGACACTCTTTAGAGTTGGATCTCTTAAGGATTAGGACGCAAGATATGGAGTCTTGGCATTTGTGCATTCTTCATATTGTTTTCTCCCCCTCCCTCCTTCCTTTAGGCATGAGATCAAGGTTTGAAGGGTTCTTATTTTTAGCCTTGTTATCAGTACCACTTTTTTGTTTTGAACTTTTTGATTGTGAAGCTTGTAAGAACTTCCTGATTGCATCAGCCTTCGGATCCTATAATGACAATTGACAAGTAGAACCATTACCATAACAATAGTCTGAACATGTTTCCTTTGTTTCAATTACCTGAATCGTAACTTATGTTAGTCTTCTTTAGCAAGACACGCCATTTGCTTTTTACATTTTTGGGTTCTTTGTGTATGATCAAATCCTGAGGGATCTGAATCTTTGTTATGTCTAAATTTAGATTGTAATGCCCTTTGTTTTGAAGCATAGAATCTTTATAGATTCTAAACCCTTCTTGGAAAATATACTTCCTGGTACAGGGGATGCAAGTATGTAATCAATATCAAGATGAAGGTCTTTTAGCAAAGGAAATAGAATCACTTTACTTTTGATATGATCTCCTAAATAGGGGTGGCACTGGCACCCCTATAAAGTAGGTCCGAACAAAGCTATCAAATAACTAAGCCAATCCATACGTCTAGGCTGTTACTAGCCAGTTTTTATCTTAAAGACTAAATTGTTTCACCTTTACTCATTTAATATCTTGTCTAAAGTTTGTAATCATAAGTAATTGCTCATCAAAATTAACATAAAAAGTAGATAGTCCACGATTATATGATTATTCAATAGACTGAATGTTCAAATAACTTGATTTTTTTGTGAGGTGTTGTTTAAAAAAAAAAAATCATGAGAAGATGCTTGTGACAGTAAGATGCTGAAACTTTTTTGTCTATCAATAGCTATAAGTTAAAAGTATGGGTTAAATGCCATGAGTTTGTACATCTGGATCCTATAGATGAATATTGCAATAATGGGATAGCAAAAGAGGACATATTTCAGTAGTTTACTTTGTTGTTGTACATTTGGGGAGGGAATGGTTGAATTGCAATTGAGAGGAGGCAGATCTTTTAGTTTTTTAATTTAATAGAATCAAAACAATTCCCAGTTGCCTTATCTTCTTCTTCTTCTTCATTTTTCTAATATGTTGTAATGTTTGACTTAAAAAATGTCATTTGTCATTTATGATGTCATTATTAGGTAGTGAAGCTGAAAGCTTTCACCAAATTTGAGAACACATCAGAAGCCTTGTCTGCAGCGACACTACTGATTGATAGCAAGCCCAGTAAGGGTCTTCGCAAATTCTTACGCGCCAATTGTGAAGGTGAAACATTAGCTGTGGCTGATTCAAAGCTTGGGAATGCAATCAAGGAAAAATTGGTATCTTCCTTTTGATATAGGATGTTTGCTTTCTGACTTCATTTGCAGTTCTTTATGATTTTGATCTATCTTTACTTTATTGCAGCAAATTGAATGTGTGCATAACAATTCTGTGATGGAGTTGATGAGGGGAGTGAGAAGTCAGTTTACTGAACTCATAACTGGGTTAGGCGGTCAAGAATTGGCTCCCATGAGCTTGGGCTTATCTCACAGTTTGTCCAGATATAAGCTAAAATTCAGTCCTGATAAGGTGGAATTCTTTTATATCCGTCTTTCTTTTCATCTCAGATGTCACTTGACCCTGGAACCTTTCAATTGTATTGGTTTCATGCATATATCCTGACGTTGCAAACATGCTTTGGTGATAATTGATAATGATAATGAAAAAAGTGATGCATGTCTTTAGTAATGTTTTTATTGACAAATGTTAATGTTGGGATAGGATAGTGACATAAAACCCTAAACCCTAATTACATTCCTTAGAAGTTGGGATTTCAATTTTTTTTTTTGCTCCCAATCAATACTATCTTTCTCAATTTATCATATCAAGAACTCTCTACCGGCATGATCGGTGGTCCTGGAAAAATCACATAAGAGAGATTATTTTTTTATGTTATTCCACCACATCAGTTATTCTAGTTGGGACACTTTGTAAGTCTATCTTTTAACACCGTGTATATTTACTTATTTATTTATACTTAGAGAGGAGTGGAAGTTTGGGGCTCCGTGGAATTTATTTTTTCCTTTTTTCAACTTGTATCATTGTATGTGATCCTCCCTTTCCCCTCCTACATTTTGTGTGCTTTGATTTTTAATTAAATATCAACCTGTAATGCTGTCATAGTTAATTAGATTTAGCCAACTCCTAACTTTTAAGTCGCTTGTTTAAACATAACTAAATAAAATGTTAGGATGAACAATTATGCCATTTGATAGTTTTACTGAATCACGCATTCACTGTCAAATGGTGGTTAAAAAATGGAGCTTTTTCCCCATATGCTTTTCAGTGTCATTTATTGTTGCATATTGTAACTGACATATGTTTGCTGGACTAGTGGACCTTAGATTTTTATTTTACTCTCTTTAGGTGGATACAATGATCATCCAGGCTATTGGCTTGTTGGATGATCTTGACAAAGAGCTTAACACATATGCAATGAGGGTTAGGGAATGGTATGGTTGGCATTTTCCGGAGCTTGCAAAGATTGTACAAGACAACATCCTATATGCCAAAACTGTGAAGCTGATGGGAAACCGGGCAAGTGCTGCAAAGCTTGATTTCTCTGAGGTAGTGCATTAATTTTAAGTAGAGAAATAGTTGCATTTAGTGTACTCATTAATTCACATTTCTGTTGGTCTCACCATTGAATTTTTTTGTTTTTCAAAAAGAAAAACACAGTAAAGATTATTTATTATTGTTGTTGGATTGTAAGAGGGCTTAGATGAATTTTGTATCATGCCTTGGTATGTCACAACCTGGGGGTTACAGTTTGTGTTTGTTGTTTCAACAGATATTACCAGAAGAGGTTGAGACAGAGCTAAAAGAGGTCGCAGTTGTATCAATGGGAACTGAAGTCAGTGAGCTTGATTTGATTAATATCAAAGAACTATGTGATCAAGTGTTGGCTCTTTCAGAGTATAGAGCTCAGTTGTATGAATACTTGAAAAACAGAATGAATACTATTGCCCCAAATCTGACTGCGCTTGTTGGAGAGCTTGTTGGAGCTCGACTCATTGCTCATGGTGGCAGCTTGATGAATCTTGCCAAACAACCTGGGAGTACAGTTCAGATACTTGGTGCAGAGAAGGCTCTCTTTAGAGCTCTGAAGACAAAGCATGCTACCCCCAAATACGGGCTTATCTACCATGCATCTTTGATTGGCCAGGCTGCCCCAAAACTAAAAGGCAAAATTTCTAGGTCTCTTGCAGCCAAAACTGCATTGGCTATTCGATATGATGCTCTTGGTGATAGTCAAGATAATTCCATGGGACTTGAGAACCGGGCCAAGGTGATAAATCTCTTCAACTCTTTCCACTGTGCTTAATCTTTGTGAACTCCTGTTTTTGATGGTGAAACATGTGAGCAGCTTGAAGCACGGCTAAGGGCGCTTGAAGGCAGAGAATTGGGTCGCTCTGCAGGATCAACCAAAGGCAAGCCCAAGATAGAAGTCTATGACAAGGACCGGAAGAATGGGTCTGGAGCATTGATAGCACCATCTAAGGTGAGGCTTTTTTCGGTGTATGGTTTTGATTTTCATATAATCATAATGAATCAACTGATCCTTGGTCTTTTGGTGAGTAGGCATACAATCCTTCTGCCGATGTGGTTCTTGGAAAAACAACCGCAGATGATAAGAAGCATGAGGAAGAAGAACCATCTAAGATGGAAGAGGCAGAAGAAAGAACGCCTAAAGGTGATAAAAAGAAGGGGAAAAAGAAGAAAAAGAAGGCTGACTTAGTTGATGGTGATTTGCAAAGCAATGAGGATCAGAGTGTGAGGATAGCAGAGGAAGAGACAAAGGAAAAGAAGAAGAAAAAGAAGAAGGCAGAAGCTGAGACGGCTTTGTTGCAAAATGAGGAGAATGGAGAGCAAGAGCAGAACGAAAAGAAGAAGAAAAAGAAGAGGAAGCATGTGGAAGAGGAGGACGAAGCTGAGCCACAAAGCAAGAGGAAAGAAAAAAAGAAAAAAGAAAAGAAGAATGCTTAGTGAGCCCTTGCCAAAAGAAGCAACAATGCCAATTTTGATTATTCAGGTTATTAGTGAGTATGCTTTTTGTAAATTTCCCTTTAATCTGTCTCATTTGTTGGTTAGTGTGGATTTTCAACTTATCTTTTATTTGAATTCTCCCCCCTCCTTTCTCCTGCCTGAAACACTCTCTTGGGGGGCCAAAAAAACGCCCTTTTACCTTATCGGTTGTTCTCTTTAATCAAGAACTGCAAGACATTTTTCTTTTTGGTGGTGTATGTAATAGTATGGCCATGATTCCTAATGCACTGCGAAGTACTCATAAATATTGTGTTGTGGGAAATTTGGGTTGTCTTCAGGCAAAAATATTTCTTTCTTAATGAAAGTTTATTTATATATTTTGGGTTGTCTTCATGAATATTGTGTTAAGAGCGGAATATGGGAATTTGCTTTATGAAGTAGCTGAAAGAGTATATTAATTTGGGTGTCTCTGAATTGAGAGCTGAAACAGAATAATTTGCTAGAAGAATTCATGAACCTTTTTATCCATTGTCTGTGCCCCTGGGCTAACCAATGGTGTGACAAGTGAAATATTTTTCTGTTTGTTTAAAGTTCCTTCTGAAGGATAGAACACAGGTCTTATAAATCTTCACCCTTCTTCAATGCTTAAACTAACCCCATCTTTTATGGTGCACTACTAAGTGCTGTTGAAGCCTTACCATGTTTCAGGTTGTTTTAGCTCAAATATTGATTTGGTGTTTTAGTTGGCTCTATAATTGCTAATGCACATGTGGGCTACAGTTCCTGGGAGATGTGGCAATTGGGTTAGAGTTAGATTTTTGATTCCAGTGAAATAAGAAAAGACACTGCCTGTAAATGCGGTAATAATGTTTGTACTCATCTTAAACAAGTCTTTTTCCAACTAGCGGGTTGGTCATCATATATGATTTTGTTTCTGAAATATTTCCTCTGCCCAACTTAAAAATGGCCAAATCAAGAGTCTGTCTTGCAAGTATATTTTACAGAATGAACTTTATGATATAAATATTAAATTGTAAATTTTGATGTTTTGCCATAAATTAATGAGAAAGAGAATTTGAAGTGGTTATTGCGTCTGCCAAATTGACAAGGAAGATATTAACTTAATTACACATCACAGCTAGATTTTTTATTTTTATTTTTTATAAAGATCCACCAATCACTCAATCTGCATTTTTTTATTGATTTTGTTGTTCTGTACACACCAATTTTGAAGAAAATAACAAGAGACAACACCTAAACAAAGATCAGACATTTTGGAAGCAGGAACAAAACAAAACAAAGAAACCCGAGTACTATAAAGTATAATTTGCTACAAACACTACCACCCGCAGCAGCCATGGTTAAGAAGAAGATAAACAGTCAACCTTCTGGGTGGTGAACTGCAGATGAACATGAGAGCAAGAGCAATAACAGCTGCCATAAAAAATCCCATAAATTCTAAACCACCACCCTCTGCTTCTGTACAACAAACCTTCCCCATCATCAACAATGGCAACTTTGAATCTGCAAAACTTAACTACTAAACCTTTATTTTTGGTTTATAGCTGAGATGAGAAGATAAACGGGTTAAGATCATCTTATAATTAGGAAACTCTTCTCTGAGGTTGACTTGAAAAGACCTTACAGAAAAGAACAAAACAAAAAAAGGTTTACTAGAAAGACTAAAGAGTCAAGAGTTTGGTAGGAGGTTTCTTTCGTTGATTCTGACATTTCAAATGATCAAAAATTCTTTCTGGGAGCACATGGTGCATGGATGAAACTGTAGTTAGTTGAATGGTTGAGCTTTGACTGCTTCCTTTTTCATTTTTTTTGAGGTAATCAGTGATGAACTCTCTTTTATTTTTTATTGAGAAGCATGATTTGTCAGTACCAAATGTCTCCACACCTAGGGTATGTGGACTAATCTCCCTTCGAAGCAAGAGTGGAAAGGTATACTTTTTCCAACGAAGGCGTCCGCAAAAATCAAATCCTATAATTTCCAATGATATCATATATCATATAGAAAAGAAGAAGAGACCTCGTTTGATGTGTCACAAAGATCAAATCCTGTAATTGAGAAGTGTTCTCTAATTGCAAGAACAGCAAACAGAGAAAGAACTATGTAGTTGTGTTACAAATACAAGTATCACTGGGAACCGATCAAAAGAAGAACATAAACATAAAATGGACGGTAAGACCACAGAAGTTGTGTTATAAAGGGTACCAACTTTTGAACCAGACAGGTTATGCAGAGTCCAAATGGAAACACTAGAAACAAGAACATCAACCAGAAACTTTACTTGGGCAGCACTGATACACAGCGACAACAGATCTCTGTCGCCGAGGAATGCACAGACACATGAGAAGGAAGGCAAAAGCAATTGCCACCACAAATTTCTTCACATCAAAATCATCTTCACTGGTTTTAATGCAAACCTTCCCCATCTACTTCCAACCAACACTTTTTAACTCCAACCTTTGGTCTTCACAACACGCCCCCTTCCTCCCACAAAACTCTAATATATTTTGTTTTGCAAGTAGAGAAGAATGATAGGAACCTCCAATCACTCTCTCTTTTGTTTTTCCCCTGCTCAATAATCAAGCCATTGTTGACCTGAAAATGTTTAATATTTGTGTTTGCTTGTTTGATTCAGGAGAAGGAATTTCCAGAGAAAAAAAAAAATTAAAAGAATTCACCCACCTTCACTAGCAGAAAGTGACAGAAAATCTCATCAACCTATTTCTCGGATTAGTCAAAGACTTGGTATATTCAACCAAACATTAGTTTTGTTCCAAAACAACACAAATCATTAAGGTAGGGCTCAACCCAAAGCTTGTACCCATGTTTCGAAAACTATAAAAAATGTAATAAGTGAGAATAGACAAAAGTTTCAAGACCACGAAAAAAAAGGTCTTTTTCTTTGACTCTATCAAAGTAATCAAGATGCATTTGTACATTTTTTCAGAGATGGAGAGGATTTTTTTTTCGTTTAATAAGTGAAATGGAGAGACTCACATGAAGAAATGGTTGGTGAAGCTTCTATTGATCAGGAGTGTTGTGTACATGGATGGCAATGTAATGTAGAATTACAATCCAACTGCCAGTACTGAACAGAAGTAGATTAAAACAAAGTCTCACCTCTTATTGAATATTTTAGTGTTAGCGTGGTTTGGAAAAGAGCATGTAGCTGAAAATAAGAATCACACCACCTTTACTCTTGTATTCCAAGAAACTGGGCAAAGCTCGGGTACTTGGGTTCCCACCCAATTTCCGCACATGTTTTCGCATTATTTAGTCTTTTCCCTAGAGGACCATCGGTGCCTGCGGAACAATGTATATGTATGACAAAAACTGTTCAGAGGAAGAAATGAATGATGAGCTATCTACCTCAATTACAAGTTAAAGAGCATGCCTGTAAAGCGCTCAAACTTTTCGCTAAATTTCCCACTTCTGTCGACCAAATCCATTACTTCCTGCCTGCAAGATGCAATGTTGTACCAAAGTACAAGCCATATCAGAAACCAAGGCTAACGCAGACAAGAGAGCAGCCAGATATGTAGCCCAGCTAGTAAAAAGACCTTGATAAAGGATGATTGTCACAACCCAAGAAAATCCGACTCCGAAGTTTCTTCTTCAAGATTGCAACAGCGAGGGATGCTGCATCCTTTTGTGCATGTAACAAGACAGAACAAACACCAATGTCAACACCTCTCATAGCTGTACCAAAAAAAAAAAAAAAAACTCGAATAGCAACACTGAGATACAACGCCGATCACATTCCCAGACACAAAAAAACTTCAAACATTTTACAGAAAGCAAGAACAAGGTCACAGCATTATTCATGATATGAAATTCAAAAATAAGAAAAGCGTCCACTAAATATGGTTCGGCATGTTATATATTTTGTACCAAGAATAGGCAAGGTAACCACATATTTATAATCTCAGGTTTAGAAAATGCGAAAGACTACAGTAATTGGGCTAGCATACTACTTTCACTGTTTCCCGTAGAAGGAAGAGGAGGAAAGCTTATTCTGTTAGCAGCAGTTAAGCCAACTAGCATGATGAAGTTATACCTCTGAAAGGTCAACTTTAGTATTTGCATATAAATATGGCGGTAATCCATGAATAGCAATTTTTGCAATTTAAATGTACTTGACAATATCTTTGGAAGAACAGAAACAAAATGCACAACTGTACAAGTAGAGGATCCAAAGAAAATTTTTGCAAAAATCTACCAACAACCTGAGATAATTCATGTCTGAAACATTTAACACAAAAAAAAATACTTCAATTTCCAATAATGAACCAGAATAAAGCAATGAATGAAGAGAAATGTTATGACCTCATAGTGAATAAGATTGAGGATATGATCTGGGCGAGATTCAACAGTGCCTTTCCTCAAATAGTAAACATGAGCACCTCTATCTAACTTGTAGGGATAGTCAAAATAAAACAAATGATTGAACTCTATGACAGCAATTAGAAAATCTGCCATCGATTTCTTAGCAAAGATTTGAATTTTTTTTTTTTTTAAAGTTTGTAAAGTGAGGATATGTAAAGTCCTGCCAGTCTAAGAATGCAACCGCCAACCTCCAGAGGTACTTTTTCTGCCTTTAGAAGGATATCTGTTCGAGGGCTTCTCCCAATTGGCACAGTAGGAGAGTCCTGCACAATCATAGCAAAGAATTCTGCACCCTCATAAAAGTATCTATAATATCTATAACACACTAGCTATGTTTTAAATCATAATAAGTAATAGAATAGCTTGGATGGCTAAGCTATTTATTGTACTGAGTTTCCTCCCCCCAACCCACACTAGCCCCTAAAAGAAAATAAACAGAAAGAAGGAAAAAAAAAGTGACGACACCACGATTCTTGGGCAAAAAACAATGGTCATTTCTTGTTGGAGCATGACTTTCTAATAGTTCCAAAGGAAAACACAGCAAATCCACAACCTTCCATTTGATAAATAGCCCAGTTTTTAGACCATACATCCTGGGGGCCCTAGTCTAACTAGACCAAAAAAGAAGGGCAACTCAGTACAAAAAGCTTTCGCCTATACAAGGTCCAAGGGATGGGTCAGATCACTTTGGGTCTATTGTACGCAACTTTACCCTACATTGCAGGAGGTTGCTTTCACAACACAAATTAGTGATCACTAGGTCGCATGGCAACACAACTATTGCTGTAGTGCTAAGGCTCCCCTACTAGTCTAACTAGACTCAGTTGCTTAATTTGAAATGAGAACAGAAGCCATCCAATTATAATGAAGCTTTTCATATTAGGATGAGAGGAAAAAGATAAAAAAGGATAGTCTCTGGTCCAACTGCCCATGTACTGACATTATTTGAAACAATACCTCATCACATGGTCCGTTGTCATTGCAATCATATGGAGCCGAACTTGATGTAAATAGGAAAGAACCTTCACCATTCCAATTTGATGCAGCCAGCCTGCATAATATTTACCTACTCAAATCAAAACCTCAAGTAAAAGATGAACTAATGCCTTTAGATTCATTATTAGATGAGGAATATCAGTTGCACTGATGTTCGAATTTTCATAAAAGACCATAAACTTGAAAACAAGCATCTACAGCAAGAGAAAGGAATTTTCTAAGCCTTTAGTAATAGTAACGGAAATGCATTAAACTCAACTGAACTCCACTAAGCCTTTTTTTTTCCCTAACTGCATGGAGTTAGCTACATGATTTTGCTTCCTCCACTTTGTTCTATCAAGGGCTGATTCAACATTTAAATATCGACATGGATTATAATAAAACATTATTTTGTCAAGTCTAAGATACGTTGGCAGATTATATTAGAAATTCATGCTTTAGAGATCACCCATTAACTTCCATAAAAAACTATACAGAAATAAACACTAAGAAATGATAACCAACTTGGGATTATGATATGATGGGAGTCCTTAGTATAGAATTTTGTATGCTTCTTGAGGGACCAAATCTAACAGTTCTAACTACCAGAATAAAAAAAAAAAAATTCAACAAGTAATTTTCACAGAATTTACTTGCAGTTGCAGCATACCTGACGTCACCAGAGTAATCTGGAGTTCGAGAAGGAGGAGCACAGAAAATAACATAGGGAAACTTATGATCCGCTGCATTTGTACCTCTTACACTCGGATTTATCCCAATTTTGATCAATTCCTCATGGTGGTCTGTACTCATCGTCTGCCCAAATATCTGGCACCCCGGATGCTCCTGCCAACAACACAATTTAAAAAAAAAAAAATGAAATAATTAATCCTATTCATTTATTTAATTGAATATTGTGGTAAGAATTGCCTTGCGCCATTGTTCTGCAACTAGGCGACCGAGCACACCGGGCCCAACAATTAACAAATCGCTCTGTCCGATCATCATCCCATCCGACGAACCCTTCGAACCACTCTCGTCACTTACCCCTGGACGAACACACATAGAAAGACACATTACTCGGAAAAAAAAAAATCGATGAATGTGAAGAGTAGGAAATCATGTTTATCAACGAGTAATGTTGGTAGAGTACTATTACTGACTGGCAATGGAGGAGGAGACTTGGAGAGGTGATGATGATGATGGGCTTCGATTAAAATGTCGAGAGCTAGGGTTTTTGAAGAGCGAGAATTGGGAATTATAATGGAGCGGAGTTCTAATTGGAGAGAGAATGGAAGCACGAAGAATAAGTTGGTTTGAGAAATGGGTAATGCACGGAGGTGTGGATGTGAAAACAGTGGCTTCCATTGGAACAACAACAAGAAGAATAATAAGAAGAAGAAGAAGAAGAAAGAAGAAAAGAGAGAGAGAGAGTACGCACAAGATTTGATGATGTCTCGGAGACTGAACTTGCTCGTTCCACGTCGCCTTCTCGTATTGGTCTTCGAGATTTTCTCATTTTTTTATATTTATTTATATTTTTCTTAGTAATTTGGGTGGTCTAGTTTTACATCGGGTTGTTGGTTTAAATTAGGTTCGGATTAAGGGTTACAGGTGTTAAAATTTAAGGTAAATTGAACCAAATCGATCGTAATTATGTTGTATTATTATATTATTTATGTTAAGTATTTTTGTGTATATTGATATAATATGATATATTAAAATATACGTTGATAATTTTTTTTTTTTAACATTACATAATTATGTTATATTATTTGTAATATATATATTTTTTTAATTTTAAAAAATATATTTTATAGGTAAAAAATTGTTAAACAATTAACTCAAACTGAACCAAATCAAATTGGTTCAATTTCAATTCGGTTTAGAAGAGTATAATCAGTTTAGATTAGTTTACAAAAAGCTAGTTTGATGCTCATTAGTTTGGTTTGTGGTTTGGGGTCTAAATCGATTCAAATCACAGGTTTTTTTTTATTGGATCACTTTCAACGCGTCCCACTACCCTCTCACGAACCTCTGGAGGCGATAAAACACCATTCTCATGCTCAGTTGAATTTTTGGACCTCTCTCGACATGCTCCAAAATAAAAACCAACCATCCAAAAGATGGGGATGGTTTTTTTAGGCATGACGCCCATTGGAGGAGCCACATGCTTAATTTTTATTTGTTTTGGTGCATGCCGGTATGGGATAGAGATGAAAAAAAAAAAATTGGGCTAGGCAACTTTGGCGCCCAGCTGTCCAGAAGTTGCCTAGTTATGGATATAAAAGTTGTTGGTGTCTTTCTGTGTATTTTTAAAAAAAATATCATGCCTTTATACCGAAAAAATCCTAATTTGGGTGATCTAGTTTTACATAGGGGTGTTGGTTTAAACCTTATAACCAATCAATTCCATTAGGTTCAGAGTTTTATAAATCGATCTGTTCGGTTCGAATTATGGGTTGAGGTCTTAAAAATCTACGATAAATTGAACCAAATCAATCATAGTTATGTTGTATTATTATATTGTTTATGTTAAATATTTTTATGTGGGTATTGATATAATATGATATATATATATATATATGTTGATATTTTTTTTTTGTAATATTACATAATTATGTTGTATTATTTACAATATGTATTTCTTTTAATTTTTTTTTTTTTAAATTACAGGTAAAAAAATGTAAAATGATTAACCCAAATCGAACCAAATTGAATTGGTTCAGTTCGATTCGATTCGGTTTATGAGGGTATAACTAGTTCAGAATGGTTTATAAAAAGCTAATCTGGTGCTCATCAGTTTGGTTTGCGATTTGGGGTATAAACTGAACCGATAACACCTCTAGTTTTACACTCACCGTCTCAGTAATTTTTATTTATTTTTTTTAGTTTTTAAGTGTTCCTGCACGCTTGGGGCACGTGACTAGTCTCCGTTGGAGATGAAAGAAAAATTTTAAATTTCTCTTAATGAGGACGCCTCAAAGAATAGAATCTTGAAATTTTTATATAGAGACGATCTTGAGACTTAAACCGCTTTCACTAAACTAAGCACTTATCGGTCTCGGTATATATATTTAATGGATATAAATGTGTAGTTTTACATGTAGTAACAAGAGTAAGAAATATTACTAATAACAAAAATAAGTTGGAAAAAAACATAAGAAAATTAAATAAAGGAAAAAAAAAAACATAAAACAATAGTAAAAAAGTTGGAGCAGAGTTGGAGGTTTAGACATAATCGAACTTATATAAAAAAAAATTTCAAAGTTATCATACCATCCATTGTTAAAACTCAAACCCAACCTCAATCAAATTAGTTGAAATCAAACTACCAAAAAAGAAAAGAGGTATATATAGACATTGAAGATGTATAAAACCTGTTCCAATTTCTGCAATTAGAATATAACATTTTACTTTTTATCTATATCTATAATATATATATAAAGTCAAAAGTCCATAATTTTTTTTTGTTTTTGTTTTTGGTCAACCGCTGAGTGACACTCAAGTGGTGTCTTCCTTTGCTTTGAGACGAAACTAATCTATTTGAATTCGATCCAGGTCGACATATAAAGTGGTAAAGGTCTCCCAACGGGACAAAATTTCATACACAAAGGAGTTTTGATCACGCAATCTTGTTTATAGAGAATAACAATCGAACCAATTGAACCACGCCCTGCTAGTCAAAACTCCTTAACTTACCATGTGTCACTTTTATGATGAATCCTAAAATTATTTGCAACATTTTAATATAATTTTGTTAAATAAATTTATGTCCAAAATACATTTATGGTAATTTAGTAATAAAGCATTAAAAGATTTTTTTTTATAATGTTAGTAAATATAAGTATTATTTAAAAATTATTCTCCTTTGCTTTTCAACCTCTTCTATTTTTTATAACTTTCAAACCCTGTTATTTACCTAAGTAAGTGCTATGGACTAATTATTTATAAAGCAAAAACTCTTGTGCTTTTTTTTTTTATAAATCTCTAAATTACACACTTCTTTTTAATATAAAATTATTAAATAAATTGTATATATTTTGTGATTAATTTGGCAATAAAGTGCAAAATTATTTTTTTATAATGTTTACATATAAGACCTATTTAAATTTTTTTTTTTGCTATTTTTAGATATCTTCATTCTTCGTTGGATAACTTTCGCTCCCTTTTATTATTTTTCTGGTAACTTTCAACCCTCTTGTGCAACGTAAGTGCCCTTGAACTAGTTATAATAAGGAAGATATTTTTCTAACTATAGTACTATAACTACAAATATAATTATACCATAATATGCGTTTGATATGGGCATATTTTATTTTTAAAAAATTAAGTACGGGCATATTACATATTTTAAAATATGTAATAAATAATTTAATGATTATAACAATATATAATTACACTTTTCGCTGTATTTTTTATAATATTTAAATAAAATTAATCTCGTTAAAAGCTAAAGGAGTGGATCGTGCCATGAAAAACCAAAAAAATAATATAGATTTAGTCATTTAAAATCTCAGGATACCCACACTTATAAGATTTGATTAATAGTGCCACGTGGTCCAATCAAGGAAAAAAAGGCATTTTCGGTGGCTTGTAAAGCCGAAGCTGCTGGTCCCATCTTAGTCGAAGACCGAACCACAAAGCATTTTTGACTCATTGACTTAAGACTTTCCTTTCTATATAAATACACACACAGCTATCCTATCCGTCCGTTTTCTTCCTCCGTTTACGGAGACCCGAAGAACAAGCAAAGCAAGCCGCACAGTAAAAATTAAAAATTAAAAATTAAAAATGTAGAAATCTCCAATTAATTATGAAATATTTCTCTCTAATTTATCTTCTCTTTTTCTATTTTTTATTTTGTAATTTTTAATCAGTTAAAACTGAAACCTTTCTCTCTGCGACTTTAATGGCAGATGATACATAGGCAATTGTTCCTTTTTATTTTTATTTTTTTAATATATATATATATATTTTAATTCACTTTTCTTTGGTGACGCAATTGGGTCATAGATGCACTCTGTTCACTGCCTGAAATCATGGGCAGCTTCAAATCATTGCTTCTTCCACTTTGTCGGACGAACAAAAAGCTAGAAAAACCCTAATTCCCTTCTTCAATTAAGGTTTATTGCCATCTCTAGGGTTTCTTTCTTTTCTTTTTCACTTGGAAAAGTTGTTAAATTTCCGTGGGGAAAGGAGAGGAAAAGATGTCTTGATGAGAAATGAAGCTTTGGATGTGTGTGAATCATGGGCTGTGTGTTCGGCAAAGAGGTCGGATCATCATCATCATCATCAAAGCCGGAATCTGAGGTGAAGGAGAGGGAAGAGAATGGTTTGGATGTTGTTGAATTAGTAGGTGGTGGTGGTGGTCGGAAGCCACCGGTTGGGAAGATCGGAGCCGGCCAAGTTCAGAATGGGAAGAAACAACAGATGGAGGAGGAGGAGGAGGAGGAAGAGGAGGATGGGAGGGACCGGCGGCGTCGAGGCCATCGGAGGCGGTCCGGGCAGAATCCGCGGCCGAGTAATCCCCCGAAGCACGTCCTCGGCGAGCAGGTCGCCGCCGGATGGCCCGCTTGGCTTTCCGCCGTCGCCGGCGAGGCGATCAACGGGTGGATTCCCCGGCGGGCGGATACGTTCGAGAAGATTGATAAGGTGAATTACAATTATTGGTTGTGTTGTTTTAGTTGATTCTGGTTAGAAAGTTTTTTATATGTTAATTTGGGTATTTGTTTATTTTTTGTTTTGGTTTTAATTCAGATTGGGCAAGGAACATACAGTAATGTTTATAAGGCTAGAGATAATTTGACTGGGAAAATTGTGGCATTGAAGAAGGTTAGATTTGATAATTTGGAGCCTGAGAGTGTGAAGTTCATGGCCAGAGAAATTCTGATATTGCGGCGTCTGGATCACCCAAATGTTGTGAAATTGGAGGGTTTGGTAACATCAAGGATGTCATGTAGTTTATATCTTGTATTTGAATACATGGTGCATGATTTGGCTGGTCTAGCTGCAAGTCCTGCGATTAAGTTCAGTGAACCTCAGGTGAAACTAGTTCATTACTATCTATTTATTTTTTAATCTTAGTTTTATGTATATTATATCAGTAGATTAAACTAGTCTTCTTTAATTCTTTTTCTTGAACCATTCAAATGAAATTTCGTATTCATGCCTTGATGGGTTTTATTTATTTATTTATTTTTCATTTGTTATACTGAGTTATTTTTCTTGCTAAATGGCAGGTGAAATGTTATATGCAACAATTGTTATCTGGGCTTGAGCACTGTCACAATCGTGGTGTATTGCATCGCGACATAAAAGGCTCAAATCTTTTAATTGACAATGGAGGAGTACTTAAAATTGCTGATTTTGGATTGGCATCCTTCTTTGATCCTAACCACAAGCAGCCCATGACTAGCCGAGTGGTCACATTGTGGTATAGACCCCCAGAGCTTCTCTTAGGTGCTACAGATTATGGTGTTGGTATAGATCTTTGGAGTGCTGGTTGCATCCTAGCCGAATTACTGGCTGGGAAACCTGTCATGCCTGGCCGTACAGAGGTAATGACTCTTAGGCTGTGTTTGTTTTGCGATTCAAAACTTATGGTACAAACCAAAAAGTGTTGACTCTTTACCTATGATTCAAGGGAAAGCAATTTGAATCTTTATGCTTTTGAATCTTACAGCGAATTCTTAAAAATAATAGAATATTATGATCCTAGATTCAAATTTTGTGATTAACAATCTGAGTTTATTGATTTACACTGTTCTTCTAGAGATTGTTCTTTTTAATGTATATTATATATATTAGATTTCAAGTATCATATATTACATAGTTATTAATTAGAACTAATGAACATGACCTTAGACTATTTAACCTTGTTAAAAATTTTAGAATGAATTCATTTTTTTTAGTAGGATATGTTCTTCGCAAGAAAAGACTTTCTAAAGTCAGTTTGCCCCACTATTCAAGCCTAGTGCAACATGATACAGGATATAGACAATTTATGAAATGTTGATTAAAACGTCAAATTTACCACGTTCCTCTGTGGCATCTATTAATCCATGTCATTTGTCCCTAAAAAAAGAAACTACTAAACGCCTTCAAGTGATTGGTAGGACTTTACTTCCCCATAACTCGGAGCCCTTTCTGTCTCCTTTTCATTCTTTTCCTTTCTTTAACTCCCATCTCCCTTGTCGGAAAAGATTTTGTTGTATGAGTGTTTGCAATTCTTGGTATGCAAAATAGGAGCTTAAGGAAACTTGTCATAGAATGTGGATGGGCTATGGGATTTTGACGAATCCCATATTTTGTACTGATAGTTGGATAAGACTGATTAGGAAGCTCTTTCCATAATGGAACCACTTAGCGTGCAGCATATGAGATATTTCAATACTAGATATGGATTGGCTCACTTGTGGTGGGGGAAGGAAGGGAGTGGCTAGCTCTTAGTAGGAGAGGAATGAATGATTGGCTAAGGTCTTCATTATCCAATACTGGTTCTCCACTTGTTCTTGTTTTCAATAGATTAACTAAGAAACAGAATGATTTCTGTTAAGATTTGTTTCCTATTGTTGATAGATTTGTTTCTTGTACAGAATTATTTCCTTAAGGATTTATTTCCTTTAAGGAATATAGCAGTTACTAAAATTGTAAATGTAGCCATAAGTACATAACCATGTATGTCTATATATATGGAGTCCCTCCATTAAGACAAAAAACAAGAATAAAGATCCTTTCTCTGCTCCCGTGGATGTAGGCCATAAAGCCGAACCACGTTATATCTTTGTGTCTTTTATTATTCTAACATGGTATCAGAGACCTAGGTTATTATTACTAGGAAATTTGTTTCGACCTTCATCGTTGAAATCATCATCGCCGGCCTTCATCGCCGGAATCGCCTTGGTGGCCTTCATTGCTATTACTGCCGGAATATTATCTTTGCTGTTACTGCTACTGTTGCCGCTGCAACTGGATCGCACATCGCAGTCTTCATCTCTGCCGGCGTCATCTCCATCATCATCGTCTTCTCTGCAACTTATAGTGTTTATCGTTTCTTCGTCTGGTTCGTGCTACTATTCCCGACTCATCTTCGATCTGGGTTCGTCTTCTTCCGCATCTGTTCTTCCGCATCTGTTCTTCCGCATCGCAGTTTTCCTCGTCTTCATCGACCTGCGAACTGGTTCGTCTTCATCAGCTTGCGACCTGCGAACTGGTTCGTCTTCTCAATCGCGATCTGTTCTTCCGCATCTGTTCTTCCGCATCGCAGTTTTCCTCGTCTTCATCGACCTGCGAACTGGTTCGTCTTCATCAGCTTGCGACCTGCGAACTGGTTCGTCTTCTTCATCTCCTTTTCTTTACATATTCTTAGATCTTAGATCTTAGATCTCGATTTACAGTCGTGATCTCACTGTGTTGCAGTCCTCTTGAAGAAGAAATACGTCTTCGTTGTTCTTCGTCTTCGTCTTTCTTCTTCTTTTTCCTATCGCACTTCGTCTTCTTCTTCATTTTCTTCTTTTTCTTATTACTGTAGACGCACAGAAAAAAAAAAAAAAAAAAAAAGGTTGACTGAAATAGGAAAAGTTGACTGAAACTGGAAAATAGTCGTCGACAGCAGCATCACTGTTCACTGGTCCTTCTTCTTTCAATCGCGATTATTGATTACTGTTCACTGTTCGATCTATCTTCATTTTCAACTGTTTATTCTTCTTCTTCACATATCTGAAGAACGACAAAAAAAAAAAAAAAAAAAAAAAAAATGTCGGTTACTTCCGAAATAGTGCAGATAGAAGAAACAACAGATAAAATAGAGAAAGGAGAACTACCAAACATTCAAGCCGCCTACAGACTTGATGGAAAAAATTATTTGAAGTGGTCTCAGCTGGTACGTACTTTTTTGAAGGGCAGAGGAAAACTAAGTCATCTTCTGGGCACTGGACCTACACCTGGAGATCCTAAGTTTAGAGCATGGGATAACGAAGATGCATCTATAATGGCATGGCTATGGAATTCAATGGCACCAAATATTAGCGATACATGCATGTTTTTAACTACTGCCAAAGATATTTGGGATGCCGTTCATCAGACATACTCTAAGGCCCATGATGCAGCCCAAGTGTATGAAATTAAAGTGAAAGTTGGAACAACAAAACAAGGCAACATGACAGTCACTGAATATGCCAATGTCTTGAAAAATCTCTGGCAAGAACTTGACCATTATAGGTGTATTGAGACTAAATGCCCTGCAGATGCTGTAATTTTAAAAAACTATATTGAAAAGGATCGAGTCTATGACTTCTTGGCTGGACTCAATGCAGAGTTTGATCAAGTAAGAGTTCAAACGCTCAACAAAGAGTTACTAACTCTAAATGAGACTATCTCTGCTATCCGTACTGAAGAAAGCAGAAGAAATGTTATGCTCACACCTCAGAAGTTGGAAGGCTCAGCTATGATCGCCAATCGGGGAAATGATCAGAGGACACACACTCCGCGCGCTGAATCATCAAAGGTCCCAAATCGAGACAATAGGGACAATCTAAGGTGTACTTATTGTCAGAAGACTAGACATACAAGGGAGAAGTGTTGGAAACTTCATGGCAAGCCTTCAACCTCCAGTAAAGAGTGGGGTTACAACGGAGGACAGCAGAAAACCAGTGGCCAAGCACATCTGTCTACTGAACCAACAATTGCAGCCTCCCTGGTGACAGACGGATTCAGCCAAGATGATATTGAAAGATTAAAATCTTTGCTTGGCACTCTTGACAAACCTTCAGGTACCTGTTCATTGGCCCATTCAGGTAATTTTCCTATTTCTATTGGATTTAACGTCTCGGATAAATCTTTTGCTAACTCTTGGGTTATAGATTCTGGTGCTACTGATCACATGACCAATTCTCCCAATATATTTCATACCTACAACCCATGTCCTAGTAGTCGGAAAATAGCCACAGCTGATGGATCATTAACCACAGTTGCTGGTATAGGTGATGTTCACATCAGCCCCACCCTTACACTCAGAAATGTTCTTCATGTTCCTAAACTATCTACCAATCTTATCTCTATTAAAAAATTGACCCATGACCTGAGTTGTAATGTGACCTTCTTCCCTACTTACTGTGCATTTCAGGACCAGGACTTGGGGACGATGATTGGACATGCTAAGGAACAGGACGGGTTGTATTACCTTGAGACACCAGTACATCCTATCAAGAGTACCACTTCATTTCTCTCTGAGCACAAACTTTCCAATAAAGAAAAGCTATGGCTCCATCATCGCCGCCTTGGCCATCCCTCTTTTCGATCTCTTAAAATCATGTTTCCTTTTTTGTTTAAATCTCTGAATGTTGAAGATTTTCATTGTGAAGTGTGTGAACTTGCGAAACACAAACGTATATCTTTTCCACTTAGCAATGACAGAAGTTCAAATCCTTTTGATCTCATTCATAGTGATATTTGGGGTCCTTCTCCAATCCCTAATGTTTCTGGAGCGCGATGGTTTGTGTCATTCATTGATGATTGTACTAGAGTCTCGTGGATATTTTTATTAAAACAAAAATCCGATGTGAGCTTTATTCTCCCTACCTTCCATAACATGATACATACCCAGTTTGGTGCTAAAATCAAGAGATTTCGATCTGACAATGCTCGAGACTATTTTAATCAAACATTGACCAATTACTTCCAAACTGAGGGGATCATTCATGAATCATCCTGTGTTCACACTCCACAACAAAATGGAGTTGCTGAAAGAAAAAACGGTCACCTACTTGATACAACCCGAGCCTTTTTATTTCAACATAATATGCCTAAGTCCTATTGGGGGGAAGCTGTCCTTACTGCAACACATCTTATTAACCGTCTACCATCCCGGACCCTTGATTTCAAAAGTCCTATGGAAAAGCTACGTCATTTTTATCCTAAGCTTAAAATCTCCAATAATCTTATACCTAAAATATTTGGGTGTGTTTCATTTGTCCATGTTCACCAACCCAACAGGGGAAAGTTGGACCCTAGAGCTCTTAAGTGTGTTTTTGTCGGATACTCTTCCACTCAAAAGGGATATAAATGCTATCATCCGCCATCAAAGAAATTCTTTGTCTCAGCCGATGTCACTTTCTATGAACCTGAGCCCTATTTTACCGCTCCTTCTCTTCCGGGGGAGAATGTCATCATGGAAGATAAGGATCGGAACTCCCTTGATAACCCTTTTGACCTTTTTGACCCCTTTACTCTCCAACAAACCAAACCTGAATCTCCCACAACCCCTGTCCCCAATGACGAACCTAAGGATCGGATGACTGGACAAGTGTACTCAAGGAATAAAGCCGCAGCTCCTGAACCAATGCAAGCTCAAGAATCTGAACCAATCCCTGCGAATGAGGTAACAAACCCTAAACCCTCCTTACAAATTTCATTAGTTCCTGAAACTAACAATGATCTTTTAGCCTCTGAACCTGACAATGACCTTCCCATTGCCATTAGAAAGGGAACAAGGGAATGCACTAAACATCCCTTGTATCCATTATCTCATGTTGTATCCTTTGAGAAGTTCTCACAAACCCATAAGAGTTTCCTTACCAGCCTAAATAATATCCAGACTCCTACGTCATTATCCGAGGCTTTATCTAATACAAATTGGAAACAAGCTATGAATGTGGAAATGGAAGCCCTGAAAAAAAATACAACATGGGAGTTGGTAGACTTGCCTCCAGGAAAGAAACCTGTTGGATGCAAATGGGTTTATACAGTAAAATACAAAGCAGATGGGTCACTAGAGCGCTACAAGGCAAGATTGGTAGCCAAAGGATATACTCAGACATATGGTGTGGACTATCAAGAGACATTTGCTCCAGTTGCAAAAATGAATACTGTGAGACTTCTTTTGTCATTGGCAGCTAATTATGACTGGGATCTGCAACAATTTGATGTAAAAAACGCATTTTTACATGGGGATTTAGAGGAAGAAATCTATATGGAAGTACCTCCAGGATTTGGCACCACAGATAAAGTGTGCAAATTAAAAAAGGCCCTGTATGGACTTAAGCAATCTCCGAGGGCATGGTTTGGTCGGTTTGCCAAAGTAATGACAAGTATGGGATATAAACAAAGCCAAGGAGATCACACTTTGTTTATTAAGCACTCGACTTCAAGGGGAGTTACAGCTCTATTAGTGTATGTTGATGACATCATCATGACAGGGAACAATGAGAACGAGAAACAAAACTTGAAGCGGTGTTTGACCGAAGAATTTGAGATCAAGGAATTAGGGAGATTGAAATACTTCCTAGGGATTGAAGTGGCACACTCTAAACATGGAATCTTTATCTCTCAACAGAAGTACATTACAGACCTTCTTAAAGAAACAGGGAAACTAGCATGCAAACCAATGAATACTCCTATTGATCTTAATCACAAGCTTGGAGAAGCTGAAGAAGCGCCGACTGTTAATAAAGAAACGTATCAAAGACTAGTAGGAAGACTCATCTATCTCTCTCACACAAGACCTGATATTGCATATGCAGTGAGTGTAATAAGTCAGTTCATGCACAATCCTAAAGATATTCATTTGCAAGCGGCTAATCGCGTTCTACAGTATCTTAAAGGGACTCCAGGACAGGGTATCTTATTTAAACGACACACAGGAATGGTTCTTGAAGCATATACTGATTCAGACTATGCTGGTTCAGTAGTTGACAGAAGATCAACTACTGGATATTGTACGTTTCTTGGTGGGAATTTGGTGACATGGCGAAGTAAAAAACAGAATGTAGTGGCCAGATCTAGTGCTGAAGCAGAATTCCGAGCAATGGCACAAGGGGTTTGTGAGTTATTATGGTTGCAGATAATTTTAACAGATTTGAAAATACACTGGGATGGCCCTATGAGACTCTATTGTGACAATAAATCTGCAATTAGCATTGCCCATAACCCAGTTCAACATGATCGAACCAAGCATATAGAGATTGATAGACACTTTATTAAAGAGAAGCTTGATAGTGGGTTGATCTGTACTCCATATATGTCTACCAATAATCAGCTCGCCGATATGCTCACTAAAGGGTTAAATCATACTGCATTTCAAGCAAATGTGTCCAAGCTGGGAATGGTAAACCTTTATTCACCAGCTTGAGGGGGAGTGTTAAGATTTGTTTCCTATTGTTGATAGATTTGTTTCTTGTACAGAATTATTTCCTTAAGGATTTATTTCCTTTAAGGAATATAGCAGTTACTAAAATTGTAAATGTAGCCATAAGTACATAACCATGTATGTCTATATATATGGAGTCCCTCCATTAAGACAAAAAACAAGAATAAAGATCCTTTCTCTGCTCCCGTGGATGTAGGCCATAAAGCCGAACCACGTTATATCTTTGTGTCTTTTATTATTCTAACAATTTCATCAGGAGTTTATTGTCATTCTATGATGCTTATTGTTTTGTAGGTATGGTTGATGATAGTAGTTGAATCCAGGTATCATATTTATATTCTTTAACCATTTCCACATTGATTTAGGTGGAGCAACTGCACAAAATTTTCAAGCTGTGTGGCTCCCCTTCTGAAGAATATTGGAAAAGGTCAAAATTACCACATGCAACCATATTTAAGCCCCAGCAGCCGTATAAACGGTGTATAGCAGAGACATTCAAAGATTTCCCACCATCTTCGCTTCCTCTAATTGAAACTCTTCTTGCAATTGATCCAGCTGAACGCCAGACCGCCACTGCAGCATTAAGGGCCGAAGTAAGAGTACATATTGTTTAGCCTCGTTTGTTTGCCTCTATGCATACTTTATTTTCTGTTATTGTCTATTGCTATGTTACCCGGATTCTTAACTTTAGCCTGACGTACTTGTGTCCGACACTTCATGATACGACATGGGTATGAAATATGTATCCGACACTTTAGATTTTAGAATATTACTATGTAGATTCTCCAATGGAAAGAAGAGAAAGTATGAAAAAAGATAATGACTAATAGGTGAAATTCACTTAAGTGGGAGAACAAAACGGACAATAAATGAGTGAAAAGAAGAAAAAAAGGAAATAACAACACATAATATAGCTGAGTCCCCGTATTTCCCAGAATTTGAAAATGAAAAAGTTAGACTTCTAGATATGTACCCGTATCCGACACCCATACCTGAGTTCAGGTAACATAGGTCTATTGGCATGGATACCTTTTATATCTTTATCCCCACTTGAGCAACAACTTTTACATCAACTATATTTTACAGTTGGAATGTGCTGAGAAATTTCTGTACTCCTGAAACTGTATGCCTTGACTATCTTATTGTTGTGCATCTATGTTTTAGCATGCATTAGGTACTTGGTGTGTTTTATGTATCTTATGAGCATGTGGTTTGTTGAGATATGAGTTGGATATATCTCCAGATAGATTCTGTTATGCTAGATTTACTTCTACTGATTACTTATGAATGTTTCTACTTGCTTGTGCAAGTGGGTAGTAGCATTAAAACCAATTTGTTTATCTGTAACTATGTTTGCTAGAAAACTTTTATCTAATATATTTTTCCAAGATATGCTCGAACAAGTATAATTATATGCCAAGAACATAATAACTTAATTTTGTAAATAATTTGGTTAGAGAGAGTCTCTAAGCTCAATGGACATTTGAACTTATATTTAAAGTTATCCTCATTCAACCATTTGGAATCAATTAATTGCCTTTTTTTTTAACGATTGATCATTGATATAAACCCCAAATTTCCATCTAGTTCTAATTCTAGCTTTGACAATCACCTTCACTAGTCTAGCCACACCCTTCTAGGGATGGTGACAGTTGGCCAAGCTCGCTTTTGCATGTGTTTTCTAGGAAACTGTGCCCTGGAAAGGAAAAACAAGGTGGTGTTAACTAAATTTTTTTCTGAATGAGAAAAATATTGTAATGAACAAACGCATAAATGAACTTAGTTGAATTGATGGTCAACTTTTGCTACTCATTTTACAGGACTTAACGTTAGATCAAATGATGATGCTTGTCTGTTAGTTATGCATTTTTGTTTGAATAATCTTTTACAAGAAATGTGACCATCCGAACTATAATTCAACACATTCTCTTGAAGATTGTCAGTGTAATCCACTTGTTTTTGTGTTGCAGTTCTTCACGACCCAACCCTTTGCATGTGAACCTTCAAGTCTCCCACAATATCCTCCAAGCAAGGAGATGGATGCTAAACTACGCGATGAAGAAGCTAGAAGGTGTGTTGATGACTAGATTGACTTTGTTATGTGTGTGTTCAGAGTTGTGTGCTTGAGAATCTGGTTTATAGAATCTTTTTTTTTTTCTCTCTCTCTCTCTCTATAACATGCTAAGACCTCAGAATGCTACATATGTTTCTTGCGAGAACGCAATTTAAAAGGTGGTCCATGTTAATTTGTCTGGGAAAAATGGTATAAGTTATAACAGCTTCGAGTGATGAGGAAATTGTTCAGTGATTGATGAGGAAGTTGTTCAGTGATTAATGAGGAAATGTTTCTGAAAAACTTGAAGTCTATGAAGATCATTCTTTTGATATTAGGAAAAGAATTACCAACAAGGTGTTGGGTTGGTGGCTGGGTCGTTACCCTCCACAGGGGAGGTGTGTGTTCGATTCCCCCCACGGCCAACCTTGGTTGGGGTGGGCTTCTTCCGAAGGGAGGAGGCCTATGGGGTAGTTTAGGGTTAGTATAGGGTTGTTTCTTCTCAAAAAAAAAAAAAAGATATTAGGAAAAGAATCCAATGAAATAATTACATAGGAGAATTGTCCCACAAAAAAATGTCATGAAAATTCGGTCATTAAATGTTCAAGTTCAAAATTTTCAGAATCTGATATTAGTCAAGTTCTGTCTATGGCTGCTTATGGACGCTTCATTGAGAGAATGACTTTGTGTTGCCAGGTATAGGAGTTTTGATATCTTGTTTATTGGTTTCAAGTCATGGAAGCCTCTCGTTCATTAGTATTGCATTTTCTTCTCTTTAATGATTTAATGGCATCCATTTCATGTGCTATAACCTAGCTGCAGAGATCATGAGTTGAATGGACCAAAATGCATTCTTAACCTTATGGTCATGGTTGAAGTTTTTCTTCACCAAAGACCCAACCTGCTGAGTCGCTGACAAAAATAAATATTTAAACCAACCCCATCCTATGACTGGGTTGGATCAGTCAGGTAGTCGGGTCATAAACTTAGACAAACTTTGTTTGGCTGGCTAAAGGAGAGGAGGGGGGAAGAAAGAAGAGAGAGGAGTGATAGGAGGGGAGAGAGAAAAGGGAGGAAAATACAATAGAAGAAGGGGAAGCAGGGCATTTATAGAGGGGGAGATCTTCCCCTCTTTAGTCCCGATGTGGGACTACAGATGGAGGACCAAGGGGGAACCATTAATTCCCTCTTCTATTGTCCCCTCCCTCACCATCCATCGCACGCTCCACTTGAAGAGGATTTTTAAGGCCCCTCTGTGGTTCTCTCTCTCTCTCTCTCTCTCTCTCTCTCTCTCTCTCTCTCTCTCTCTCTCTTTGAGAAAAAACAATGTTAGTAGTTAGTTGTATAACCGGCTCCATCACCATACCGCACTCTTAGGGAGGTATCATACTCATTCCTGACCCATTAATCCCCCTCACCTCCTAGGGTGAGACAGTGACAAGAGTTGAACCTGGAACCTTGGGCTTCCAAAGCCACCTCTTTACCACCTCTATATATATATATATATATATATATATAGAGAGAGAGAGAGAGAGTTGTTATCATTATAATCAGGTGACTTTGGTTAAAACACTAGGGCTTGACATTCAACTCGATTAGGGGCTTTAAATTTTAATTCTAATTGTATTGGTAAAGCAACAATATATCACGCAAACAAGAGCAAGTACAAGAGAGTTTTTTAAGTTGATGTACAAGTAGAGAATGAAACTAGTAAAACCTGTGAAATCACAGCCTACGAATCTTGAGATATTTGGATTGGGACTGAGACATATATCAAAAATTCAGTGTGCAAAGCAAATGAGATAGATAGATTGTTTTCAATTAGGAATACATTGAGTGAAAAATAAATTAGGAATGCATTGGGATCATATGATACATGCCATGTGGGAAGTGAACTGACCCGAAAGTTCATTAGCATAGGTGTTCATTCTTTTAATTGATATTAACTGTTTCTCTAATATAAACTTTTGGGACCTTTGATTGTTAAACCATATGACTTTTTGGAAGTCTTTATCACCATCAGCACATAATTGTCACTAGTTTACTTTGCTGTGCATGTTACATCTCTCAATTGCATTAATGCACATAACTATTAAATATCAAGGTTGAGGCATTTAGTTGCTAGTTCTTTTCATTAATGTGGAACACTTCTCTTACTGGTGGTGTTGCTATTTGCTAGCATCTTTCTCACTTATATGTATGAATATATCTTTTGTCCCAGTTATTTTCATTTGTGTAATGGATTCTAAATCTCATGTTATTAGTGCTTTTTTTTTTGTGTATAACATGACTTGTGGCTTTGTAGGCTTCGAGCTGCTGGCAAAGCCAATGCTGCTAGTTTGAAGAAAACCCGTGCACGTGATCGAGGAGCTGTAAGAGCATTTCCTGCTCCAGAAGCCAATGCGGAGCTCCAATCAAATCTTGATGTATGTTGAATAAGCTGTTTTTAGATTTTCTTCATTTGTATTGTCACTCATTCTGATACAAACACAATGCATTCTTGTGTACATAAAATAATGAAACAAATATGTATGCAGGGCACATGTGCATGCAACAGTGACATGAGCACATACTTTTCTAGTACTGGTTAAAACAACTATTGCATACATATAGCTTTAGATAGAGTTGATTGGTAGTTAAGTATTTCACGTTCCATACATGATAATTTGAGAGGTCATACTCATAAGTCATACCCCATTTGATTTGCTCTCCTTGTTCTTGTTCTGTTTTTAGCATTTTTTTTCTTATTTTCAAAAGCATGGCTTGGTTCATTCTATGGCTTGTATTATTGGGAAAAAACCCGGCAGATGGTGCTTCATTTCTGGTTCATGATATTTAACTACATCACCGTGACCATCTGCATTAATTTGCTGCCTCTGAGGGACAACACTTGCCCTCTAGTACTAGCTCTTTGATATGGTTGTTTGTGACTATAATTGAATTTTCATTTCTATTACTCACAAGCATATGCAATAATCTTAAAATTCTAAGTTTTTGCAATTTAAGCAGAGACAGCGTCAAATTACACATGCAAATGCAAAGAGCAAGAGCGAAAAGTTTCCTCCACCACACCAAGATGGAGCACTTGGCTTTCCCTTGGGTTCTTCATATTACATGGATCCGACATTTGATCCTCCCGATGTTCCATTTAGTTCCACAGCATTGACATATGATAAAGGACCTGTGCAGAATTGGTCTGGTCCACTTGTAGACTCTAATGTTGTTCGTGCTCTGAGACGGAAGAAAAAAGCTGCTGATGTTGCACGGTTTCCCTCCAAAGAAAAAAGTAAAGAATCTCAGAAAGGCGATACCAATGTTCGAGTTTGAGGGAAGGGTTATGTGCTATAGAAGTGCTTTGATTTGTTCTGGAGGTGATCGTGTTTCCATGGTTGACGTGGTTGCTTAACCGCTGCTGAACAGTTTTCTAATGCTGGATGGTCCCCTATTCTTTGAATGGTTGGCCTTAATGTAGGCCAGAGCAGAAGCTTCGAAATTGTGATGTAAATTTTTGTCATTTATCATTACTTTCAAGAACATAATTCTGACATGTAAGAATCAAATAAAAAAATTACCTTCTCAGGCATTCTTTTGTGTATTCATTTTCAAATTGCATACATGTTTGTGGAAAAAGCTGGTTAAAAGGCATGAGTTTGCTCTTAATTTCTAGGAAACCTCTGTGATCCAGCTTTACAAGGATGATGAATCCATAGCAATGCTCATGTTGCCATTATGTTGGTGTTAAATGCGACAAGTTTCAGCAATGAGGTTTCCATGCAGCTATCGGGAAATTGATTAGACAAAAATTTTGCAAAAATTAGCAAGGGAATTGCAGCTGCTCTAAATTAAAAAATGCAATGAAGCTGCCCAATTTCAGCAAGCACCCTAGGAAAATTGCAAGTTGTTTTGCAGCAATTACCCAAATTTCAATCTTTGCTAACCTACAGAATTAGTCAATCTTGAATATTTCATGAAATGACTCACCAAGTCCCTTATCCCAGAACTTTTCTACTTTCCAACGCAAATTTTCTATTTGGTGGACTGAAGAACAGGTAAATCATAGGAAAGAAAACCATGCGAAGATGTCTTTTCGGCAAGGAAAAGGTGAACTGACCTTTTCATGGTGAGATTGGAGGGTAGTTGATAGAGTACAAGCCGTATTTATTCCAGACATGTCATCTTCACCTGTAACTTTCAATACCCACATACCAATCACTTTTTTGTTGTTGTTGTGTGAATGGGTTTCTTAACTGTGAAATTTCTCTCATTGGAAATGTCAGTAGAGGCGGCTTTCATCCTCCACCACCAAAAAGGTTCTTCTTCTTCTTCTTCTTCTTCTTCTTCTTCTTCTTATCTTTCTTGTCTTTATGCTTGCTTGAGTAATTGGCCCAGGAAGCCTGAAACTTGGTTTCAAACTTGTTCAGTTGGGGTGACTTTACTGAAAACATGGTCAATTATGTATCATTTTCCCCTCTGATTGATCCGAGCCCAGAGCCTGCATCTGCCAAGGGAAATCTCGAGAAGTCAAAAGCAAAACTAGTGAAAAGAAACCCAGAAATATCTCAAGGGAAAGAGTCACAAAGTTGTAATGCTGGAAAAATATGTTGCAGTGCAGTTGAGTCTGCAAACTTGCCTGGTTCTTCAGGTGTAAAGATTGAGACTGTTGCCACCAAAGTTCAGAAGGAGAAGCCAGAAGACACTTGTGTCAGTTTTGTTTTCTTGTCACTTCATTTCATCATTTTATCTTTTGATGAATGTTCTACCAACCTGACCCTCTTTTTTTGTTCTCTTTTTTTGTTCTCTTTTTTGAGTTTTGCAGCTAGTAATTACTGAGCCCTATGCATGTGAGTCCTCAAGCCTCCCTCAATCTCGTCCAAACAAGGAAATCGTTGGTAAATTAAAGGACGAAGAAGCTAGAAGGTTTGTGGACTGTTTGGATTGCTAGATTTGCGTTACTTAAGCCTTTAAATTTTCTTATTTTGCTTTAGGATGCTCAGTTGAATCAAAATTATCTTTCTTAAAGGGTGCTTAGGTAAGCTAGATGTGCTAGATTTGCTGTCTAGTTGGATTGAGTTGTGAAATAGAATATGATCTACGAGGTCTTATTATCTGCATTTTGAAAATGTACAGGACTGGTTTTTTCAGCTTACCAGAAGGAAGCATCTTCAGCATTTTTTCCTTTTCATCTCCTCGATATGTATGCAGATCCTCTGTGGTTTCTAAGGCCTTCCAATTGGTTGCTGATTCTGATAGTGTATGGGAAGGTTTCCTCCCATCTGATTATAAAGAAATTCTGTCAAAATCATCCTGTCAAGTCCCTTTTTCTTCCAAGAAAGAGCTTTATTTTCGTTTATGCAATTCGATTCCAATTGACAACGGCAGAAAGGTAGATTCACACGGACATATACCTGTTCGTTTTTCTTTCTATGTTGTGAATCTAACACCAGGCCTCATTATTACAAATAGCAACTCGAATAACCTTGTTATTATTTTTTGGAACAGATATTTTCATTGGACAGGTCTACTGGTAACAAGTGTTATATATTGAGTGCAAGAGAGCTAAAAATTTCATGGATTCATGATAGGAGATACTGGAGTTGGACATCTTTATCTGAATCACGGTTAGGCTTTTGAACCATCAGCAGTTTGTCTAAATATTCTGAATTCTTTGTTTCTAAACTCATTGGTTGTTGAGGATGCTTCAATTTTGGAATTCAGTGTATTTAACTAGAAATACTCCCAAGTACCTAAAATGATTGATTGAAGTAATCATCAAATTATTAAACAAAGTTCATCATCCAATGTTTGTTGCCCATTTTCTTTTATGTTCTTTGATTGAATAAGACTCAATTGAAAAAAATTGGTTACTTTGGTTCTTAGAACATTGTTTTTGTGACAAAACATTAGCAAACATGTTCCTACTAGCGTTCTTGAATGGTGGTCACATTTTGGGAGCATCTACAGTCCATATTATCCCAACTTTTGATAACTTTTTCTTGCAAATAATTATGTAGCTAGAAAAAATGTCTCTAATATACAAGTAAGATTGTCTATATCATCTTTTCTACGAAGTTCAAACCCTGCAATAGTGAGTGAGAGTCTCCTACACTAAGTACACTTTAATTCATTTATTATCTTTCATCAACAGGTTCTCACAAGTAGCTAAGCTCCGGGAAGTTTGGTTCTTGTACATTGATGGCAAGATCAACACTCGTTTGCTTTCGCCGAGGACAACCTATGCCGCTTATCTCATACTAAGATACGAGGATAATTGGGTCGGGCTTGATGTGAGCCCGGCAGACGCAGCCGTTGAAGTTGGAAATCATGTGTCTAGTGGCAAAGTACTATTATACGAAGATGCTGAACTGATGAAATTATGGTTGCCGGTGCAAATCCCGAGGAAAAGGGATGATGGTTGGAGGGAGATTGAGCTGGGGGATTTCTTCAATCATGGTGGAGATGATGATGTTGAAGTAAAGATGCATTTGAATGAGACAGACGTTGCATACCCCCAAAGGAGGACTTATTATTGAAGGCATAGAGGTAAGACCTAAGAAATGAAGTGAATTGAGTAATATTTTTGAGGTGTAGAGGTAAGTTATGAAGAATATGTTTAGAGCTATTGTTTAATATATAATTATGCTAAATTAAATGGGGTTTTTGTACTTTAATGTATTGCTATTTATAACAAAAAGGGTGATGTAGGTTTTTTATTATTATTATTTTTTATTATTATAGAAGAAACAATATGTAATACTATGTATTTCACCAAAAAAAAAAAAAAAATTTACTATTTGGGCAACACCCGAACGTTCAGACGCATGTCAGAACGTTCAGGTGCATGACAGAACGTTCAGGCGCATGCCAGAACGTTAATACTATGTATTTCACCAAAAAAAAAAAAATTTACTATTTGGGCAACACCAGAACGTTCTGGCATGCGCCTGAACGTTCTGGCATGCGCCTGAACGTTCTGGTGTTGCCCAAATAGTAATTTTTTTTTTTTTTGGTAAAATATATAGTATTACACAATACTAGTAGTTGGTTGTATAACTAGTTCTATCACCATATCACATTTTCGAGTAAGTATCAGGTCCGTTCCTGACACATTAATCCCTCTAATCTCCTAAGGTGAGACAGTACAAAAGTTGAACTTGGAATCTTTAGATTTCAAAGCTACCTTTTTACCTCTTAAGGGCTAGTTTAAATGCTTTGTATTTTTGATAATGTTGAACATCAAATTAATTGGTTCCACAGTTGTTTCACAATTCCCGTGATGTTATAAAAAAAAGTCAGAATATATTGAGCATTGTTCAAAACCTTATCTAAAAGAAATTAATGAGAAGACTTCAAAGGAATTTTTTTTTTTTAACTTTTAACTTATTATTCAGTTTTGATTTTTTTTCCCACTTTTTTGAAAGATCCTTTTCCTCTTCTAAAGATTAATTTATAGATAAAAATAATGAAGTGAACTAAGTAATATTTTTCAAAAAAAAGAGGATTTTATTTTTGGAGGTGTAGACACGAAGAATATGTGTAGAGCTATTGTTTAATATAGAATTATGCTAAATTAATTGGAATGTTGTACTGCAATACTAATATCAATATTAATTGGAGTTAAACTTTAGCGTAATTTACATGTTTTGTATTTTTTATAATGCTATTTGGTTTTTTCTTTTTTTTTAGTTTTGTTGGTGTAAAATCTGACTAATATCAAGTAGATGAACACGTGGAGGAGATGAACTGATCTGGAGACACTAACTCTCCGGCTCCGGCGAGGGTTTATCAGCTAGATCTGATAAGAAGAAAGAAAGAAATAGGGCTATTGTAAGGAACACCGATGTAATGACGACAAAAGACTCTTTGATGCCTAAGTTAAAGTTTGTTCAAGACTATAGCACTAACTCTATCACGACGCCCTTGATGTAAGTTGACATCATAACCGACAGAGTATATTATATATTATACATATCTATATATACAATATACAACACAATCTTTGAAGGTATCTGACCTAGAAAATAATCAGGATGATGATTTGGAGGGTAACTTAGTGCAGGGAAATCTAGTTGAATTGGAAGCTAAAAGGGCACTGTTTGGTTCTGTGTGCAAAACTTGTTCTAATTTTGTTAGGTTAATCAACTTGGTCGGTTCTTCAGGTTTGAAGGGTGAGAACTGTCTGACCACCACCAAGGTTCAAGAAGAAGAAGAAGAAGAGGAGGAAAAGAAGAAGAAGCAGGATGATAGAAAGTCCAAGACCATCGTGCATAATCAGAAGCCAGGTGCTTTCCCCAATCCTGTGGTTGTGGAGCTGCTTGCTGCTGGCTGGCCTTTTTGGCTTGCTGCAGTTGCCGGAGAGGCAATTACGGGTTGGATCCCTCGCCCCGCAGATAGTTTCGAGATGCTTGCAAAGGTCTTTATATCTTCTTCTCCTTTTGTCTAATGGAGGGTCTCTCTGGTTCTTTGTGATTTATATTTGTTACTCTTGTTGTTTTATCATCATCTGGTGTTCCTAAGCTCCACTGATTTTATGCAGCCTTTTCTAATCTGGTACTAGTCCAAAAATACTAGTAGTCATGTTAGATTTCTTTATTTACTTAGTTTCTAAAGAGATTAAATTGAAAGTCATACAATTCATCAACTGACACCAGATATGGCAGGTAAAATGTTACATGCGCCAACTTTTATCTGGGCTTGAACACTGTCCAAGTCGGGGGGTGTTACATTGTGATATCAAAGGGGCAAATCTCCTTCTTAACAATGAAGGAATGCTTAAGATTGCTGATTTTGGATCTGCTTCCTTCTTTGATCCCAGTAACAAGCAGTGCATGACAAGCCGTGTAATTACCTTGTGGTATCGACCCCCAGAGCTTCTTTTGGGTGAAAATTATTATGGTGCTGGTGTAGACCTCTGGAGTGCAGGTTGCGTATTGGCCGAGTTATTGGCTGGTAAGCCTATATTGCCTGGGCGCACAGAGGTAAAACCCAATGCATGTTTTGTTTATACTTTTAAGTGTTTTCATCTCGTTTCATAATTTTCTCCCATTATGATTGTTTTGATCATTTCAGAAGAAATTAGCTATAAATCTCCTGGCCATTCTGAGATTTGAAAATTTTGTAGTTCTTTTGGTGTGAAATGTCCAATTTGGGCACTCAGTCTGTTTATATTCCTGGCTCACAAAAATATATACCAAATTAAAAAAAAACTAAGAATTTTTTTCTGCACTGATTTCTACAAGATTACCATAGCAGATCAGAGGGAAAATATTTTTTGTATTATTTGTTGGTTTTTCCAAAAATAAAATATCTCTGTTTCTTGAGTTATTAATATGATGTAACTCTTAATTTGGTGGGAGTTCTGTTGGTTTTTGACTTATCTTGGTGATTAGCTTGGAGTTTGGAATATGATGTAGTTGATTGTGAAGCTTTTTATGGTGCAAGGATGTATGATAGACTGTCAGTGATTTCTTATTTAAAAGTGAGAGTTGGGAAGTACTGAATAAGTAACTCTTGATGGTATGAAAATTGACTTTGCCAAAAAACTAATACGTGCACACTTACACATATATCTCCTTTATTCTTTGTTTTGGGGGTGGGGGGAGGGGAAGAGGATGATGAGATTTGTAGTACACATAACTACTGTCTTGGTTTGTAGGCTCTTTATAGAATGGGATTATTTTAATTAGCTACCAAAATTAGCTTGCTTTTTCAGCTCATGTGGGCTTCCATGATTTTTATTTATTTATTTATTTGTTTACTTTTGGTCTTGTTGTTCTCCCTCCACTAATCTCACCTCATTTATAGAAAGACTTATGTCGTGTTTGGTTACTCCTAACCTGTAATGTCCTTAAAATTTACTTAAAATAGATGTTGAAAAAATAAACTATTTGGTAACAATTTGATAAAGTCTAAATACAATGGAGTTTGACAAATTTTGAAAGTTACTTAAGCCCTCCAAAGAAAAAAGTTTAAAACGTTTGCTTTTCCTTATGGAGGATGGATTACCAATATTAGAAGTGATTTATCATCTCCCAAATTTCGAAGTATCACCAATATAGAATGATTTGTCATCACTAAAATATAATAAGTAATCATTAATATAGAATGATTTGTCATCTACCAATATGACACACACATAAGCAACCAATTTTTATGTTCCTGGATAAATATTTTAAATTTTAGGAATGTTTATTAGAATTAAAACAAATGATAGATATGTTTTCAAATTTTTTGTACATGGAATGAAAAAATATAATTTTATTACTAATGACTAATATATAATATAATAGAAAGACAATACTCAGTGCACGGGGTTCATGCCCCCTTAAGTATTGAATAAGGGACGATATACGTAGCTGTACTTCCGCATTGAAGAGGCTATTTCCATATTCAAACTCGTGACGTCTAGGTCGTAATGGCACAACCTTAACTGCTAAGTCAAAGACTCAAAGGCCCGTTCTTTACAAATATATTATATAATTTAAGAAAAATTAATTACTCAATATAATTATTTATAATAGATAGTTATTTTTCAAATTGAATTGAATTACTAGTCTTATGTATAAAATTAACAAGTACATTTTTGTAAATGATTAGATTGTTGCTTACCAAGCAACATGTTTAAAATAAACTCTTATTTAAGTAGATCTAAAAAATTAGTGTTACTTTTTTAGATGTAGAGTTATCAAACACTACCTTAGACTACAAATTTCCCTCATGTAAGCATGTAACAATTAATTTCTTCAAGAATCCATTCTTACTCTATCATGTTCACTATTTTGTTCTTTCAATTTTCACATAAAACACTTGACTAGGATACTAGCTATATGAACCCTTTTATTTCTATTTTCATTAACTGTTACCTCCACTCATTTAGGTGGAACAACTATTCAAGATTTTCAAGCTATGTGGCTCCCCTACCAAAGAATATTGGAAAAAGTCAAAGTTCGCATCATGTGAAAGCATGAATAAGCTGAAGCCATATAAAAGGTGTGTAGCGGAGAGATTCAAAGATTTTCCACCTTCTTCTCTTTCACTGGTTGAAACTCTTCTAGCAATTGACCCTGTTGAACGCCAAAGTGCCAATGCTGCATTGACTAGTGAAGTAAGACATTGTATGATGCATCCTTGTTTATTTGTGCTTTTTTTGTTTTGTTTTGTTGAAGCATGATTATTTGTATAACTCTCTCTCATGTTGCTTGAGATCTAATTGCAACTGTAACATGATTATGTTTTGTTGTTGAAATGTTGATAAAAAATTTGTGATCTTTAGAATGTTCCTTAAATATTTTTGGGTTTGACTACTCATACTGGGAATGCCCCTTTATTCACAAAGATAATTATTGGTGTGTGACTTGGTAGTCTCACCTAGGGCATAGGGGTGTGCATAAAACCAATAGACCCCAAAGACCAAATTAAGTTGACTTGCTTGTGTTTGACGGGTTTTAGCAAATAATATGGGTCAATCTGGTCGTAAATTTAAAAATTGAAAGGTTTGGTTAATATGTCGGGTTCAATGAACCTAACATAAAATCGACATGATCAATCTTTAACATATATATTTAGAAATATGTACAAAAAACATAATAATTTTATACTAAGAAGCTTTAACTTATACACTCCTAAATTCTCCTAATCCTAAGTGCAACACCTTCAAGGCTTGGGGCTTTAATTTTAATCCTCCTTATTTTTAAGGTGGAACACCCTAAGGTTGGGGGCTTGAGTTTGAAGTGGAAGGGGAGGCCAGGTTAGAGTTGGTTTTGGGGGGGGGGAGGGGAGAACCACCCTCTTTAGTTCTCCCTTTTCTCCCCCTTTCCCACTTTTTCTTCAAACTTTTTGGGCTTCTTTTAGGAATCAAAGCGTACTTAATGAATCTTTTTCTTTATTTTTGGAGCCAAAGAAATTTCTTTCTTTAATTTTTCTTTTTTGTTGAGTTTGCTACTTTAGTACCATCCAACAACTTGAGTAATTTGATTGGATAGTTGTTTTGGTTAGGTGTGCATGATTTGAAATATGGTTTGGGTTGATTTTGGGTGTGAATATTTTGTTACCTGATAAGGTCTAGTCAATTCTAATTTTGGGGTCAAAATTGACCTGGCCTGACCTGTGCACTCCCCTAGCCTGACCAACTCATACAATCATACTTACAAAACCTTGATGGAAGTACGTTGTGCCTTCTTGGGAGCCTTGTGGCAAACCTCATGGAAGAGCTTGGTGGTAGGGGTGAAATTGGGTCGGGTCGGGTTTCGACCCGATAACCCACCCGACCTCTCCTTTTTTGGGGGCCCAAACCGACCGACATGAGGTTGGGTTGGGCCCATTAATTTTTTTTTTTTTTTTTTTTTTTTGGCGTGATTGCAAAAAAAAAAAAAAAAAAAAAAAAAAAAAAACAAGTTGTCGAAAAAATGAGAAAGAGGGGCGCGATTGCAGAGAAATTGAGAAAGAGGGAGAAGAAGAGGAGCGAGGGAGAGAGAGAGAGAGGAGAAGAAGAAGAAGAAGAGAGAGAAAAGAAGAAAAGAGAAGAGGGAGATGGAGAAGGCGGGTGGGGCGCTGATCACATGAGAAACGAGGGGAGTTGGGGGGCTGCTCACACAAGAAAAGAGGGGGGTGGGATGGGGGCAGGACAAATTTTTTAGGGGGCAGGGTGTTAGGTCGGCTAAAACCCGACCTTTTTGGTCGGAACCTGTGACCCGACCAACCCATTTATTTTCTCAAACCCAACCCGACCCAACTCGAAATGGTCGGGTTTGGTCGGGTCGGGTTAGGTTGGTCGGGTTCCTTTAACCCTACTTGGTGGGACCCATGTGGCCAACCACATGTTGGTAAGGGGGCATGTACTGATAGAGACGGACATTAGTACATCATAGTAATGCTTACCTGCCATGAGGGCGGCTTGAAAGATTTAAGCCTCAATGGCACCTTACGAGAGTTACTGCACCCCTACATGAGGCATATGACTTGAGACTTATGTTTGAAGGCTATGTGAGGTTTAAGCCTCATTATCATTGAACTTGAGGCTCAACCTAAGCCCTTTCTTCTCTGTATATTTTTCTAACTTTTTTCGCAAACACTTCTAATAATATTATAACAAAATGTCATTCTTTTTTCTTTCTCAAAGTTATAATCTTAGTCATTTAGGAATTAGGAGAGGTCTGAGTCTTGAAACTATAAGCCTATGTGTTTCATGTTGGAGATTGCTTTTCACATTACTTGGCAAGTTTAATGTCGAGTGTTTCTATGGGTTCATTGCAAGGAAGCTCATTAAATATAAGTGAAAAAGTTAACAACTTAAAGACTTACTGAAGATGGTGAGAACTAAGAAGTGGTAAACACCTAATATCTTTGCATTTTATTTGTGGGGTTTCTACTAGTTTCTTTTGCAATTGTTAGCAACTTAAAATTTGGAAATCTTGACTTTTTATATGTGCCCAATAACTTCTTAATAATAGTAATGATAATTGAAGTAATGGAAGAAAGTGCAGTTGCCTGTAGAAGAGGGGGGTCTTAACATCAGTAACATCACAAAGAGGAACATTGCGCTGTGGCAAACGGCTGTGGCGACACTATAAGGGAAAGAATTCCATATGGGCTCGGGTCATTGTTAGCAGTTATGGTTGGTTGGATCTCATGGGCGGGGGCTCTAACATCAGACTTCAAAAAAGGTTCACAGGAAGAGGCCCGTGGAAGTTCATTGCTTCATTGACCTCGGTTTTGCCCCCCCATGTTAGTTGTGCGGTTGGTAATGGGGACCTCTTCCGGTTTTGGGAAGATAGATGGCTTGGCCCGTGTCCTTTGGCAGAATCCTTCCCTCGATTATATCGGCTCTCCACCCTACATAACCAACCTATTCACGCTTCCTTGTCCCATGAGGTTCCTCTCCCCCTCCTGGAACCTCCACCTATCTAGAAACCTAACTACTAGGGAACAAGATGAGATCATTTCACTATCATCCTCTCCTGAGGGTGTTAGATTTTCTGGCCTCCCCGATAAGTTTACCTAGTCCTTAGAACCGAATGGGACTTTCTCTTGCAAATCTTTTCGAGCTATTCTCAATCATCGGTCCCAAGCTCCCCATTTTCCTTTAGCCCCTATTCTATGGCATTCGCAGGTACCCTCTAAGGTTAAAGTGTTTGGTTGGATTTTGGCTCACAGGCGTCTTAATACTATGGACATTTTGCAAAGAAAACTTTCTTCCATGTGCATCTCCCCCCATTGTTGTTTGATTTGTTACCAGGATGGAGAATCCATGGACCATATCTTCTTCTCATGTCCCTTCGCCCAAGGATTGTGGGGTCGGTGGGGCAATTTTTCTGGTTATAGATTTCTTTCACCTAACACATTGGACGATTGCTTCTCCTTGCCCCAGAGCTCCATAGTTTCTTCTGCTGGTAAGAAGGAACAATAGATTATTCCATAACAGAGCTAGGGATGTTGACCAATTGTGGGAGGTTATTAAGTTCACAGTCAACACTTGGGCCTTTTCAGCTAATTTGGCTTACGACGCTTCCTTGGCGGATTGGGTGGGGGATTGGGGTAGATGTTTACACTGCATCTAACACTTATGTTTGTCATCCGTGCTATGGTTTTTGTGCTTTCTTTGTTCCAATTTCTATTGCATTTCCGATACAACTTTTGGTGTAATTTTAAGTATTATCAATATTATTATTGTTTCTTCACAAAAATATATTAATTTGTACCTTAAATGTTTGACATTATTATCTAATAGGTAAGATATACATACTTTAAAATGTTCATATCATCCTTGCATTCCCTGTTTTCTCTATTTGTTAGTGATATTTGCTTGTTTAGACTTTTTTTTTTAAGCTTATACTTTGTTTCACAAGGAAAATATAACTTGATATGCCTAGGGGTGGCAATTCGGGCCATTTGGCCCGATCCCGCCGAACCTAGGAATAATCGGGTTGGGTCAGGCCGGGCCGGGCCCTATAAAATTTTGGGCCGGGCCGGGTTGGGCCGACATTAAAAAACCTTGGCCCAAGCCCGACCCAAAAAATATATGGACCAGGCCTTTGGGCCGAGCCTTAAAATTGGGCCTTTGACTGGGCTTTTGGACCACCAATGAAACCAAATACATATTTTAATGTTAGATTAATTACAATAAAATATAAAATTTTAGTTCAATAATTAAATAAAACATACAAATGATTATTTGATGGCAAATAAATTTTCTATGTATATATTACAGTTATTTAATTTATCTAAAATATGTGTGATTCATTCTAATCATTAAATTGGGTGAGTTTATATATGTAGTTGGATAATGTCTTTCTTTCATAATTTTAGCCCAACACATGTTATTATAGTTTAGTTAAATTCATTATATATTTATATCTAGCCCTACATGCTTTTAGAGAGTATATTTAATAAAGTTGAAATGCTGCAAAATAAAAAGGATACAATATAATATAAACTGTATACATATATTCTTAATTAATTATATGTACTATTTTTCGTATTATATACTTAATTGAACATACTCTTAATTATGTATATACAATACAAATATATACCCTTAATTATACAAGTATATAACGCTCTTGACTATTGTGTTTTCCTTATTACACATACTTTATATACTCTTAATTGTACTATCACTCTTCATTATGTTTTTTCTTTCATTTTGTAAACTCTTAATTATATATATATATATTTGTGTGTGTGTGTATGTATAATATATTTTCTAATTATATATTCTCTTGCACCTTAATTATGTTTTGTTTTTGTCATTTTATACTCTAATTATATATTATATATACTCTAATTAAGAAATAGACTAGGTATGTGAATTATTTGTTTTATTTAATTTATCTTAAATATGTGTTGATTTATTCTAATCATTAAAATGAATGAGTTTATATATATAGTTGGATAATGTCTTTATTTCATAATTGTAGCCCAACCCATGTTATTATAATTTAGTTAAATTCATTATATATTTATATCTAGCCCTACATACTTTTAGAGAGTATACTTAATAAAACATACTTGGTAAAGTTGTTTTTTTTTAAAGAATATACTTAATAAAGTTGAAATGCAACAAAATAATAAAAAGGATACAATATAATATAAAGTATATATATATAATCTTAGTTAATTATATGTACTCTTTTTTTTCGTATTATATACTTAATTGAACATATTCTTTATAATATATATAGTTTATATTTATTTTGAAATATATATATATATATATATGTCAATGTCTATGTCTATGTCTATGTCTATGTGTAAATTTATAACTAAGAGTATATTACACATGCACATGTATTTATTTTATAATAAATATAAAATATATATATATATATGTGTGTGTATGTGTAATCGGGTCTAAGATCAGGCCTTTGGGTTGGGCTTCTGGGCCGGGCCTTTGAACCGGGTTAGCGGGCCAGGCCGGGTCTAACTCTATGATCCCAAACCCGTCCACCGTCCAATAAGTTTTGGGACCAGGACGGGCCGGCCCATATAATAGTCGGGCCCGGGTTTGGATCAGCCATTTATGGCTGGCCGGGTCAGGCCCATGGGTCTCGGGCCAAATTGCCACCCCTAGATATGTCTCACTAAGTTTAAAACCCTTGTGCATAACACTATCTTAATATGGTTCAATTACCAACTTGAACTAGGAGACCTAGTTTTTGAGTTGCTTAAGGACTATCATTTGAAACACAAGTTCCTAGCAAAAACTGAGAATACTAATGTACTATTGATTGGAATAATAAAGAAGGAATGATGTAGTAAACATATATAGAGCTTGGATTGAGCCAAGTATGTCCAAGCTTAGCTTAGGATTATGCATCTAAATAGTCTAGTTTTTGCCTTTATCTCAGTTTGCTGAAAGCTACCCAAGCACTAGGTGGTCATTTACATATTTTGCAGGGTTTTTTTTTTCAATTTTATATAAAAGCCTATCCTCTTCCTTTTCTTATTGTTTACTTGCAAACAAGTTATTACATATCTTCTCTAGAAATGTCAAAAGAGCTATTTTCTTGCTCTTTTGATCCTCATCAATGAAAAACCCTATATTGCATTTGCAAATTTGCAACTAAAACTGCAAATTAAACCTTAATTTCTAGCTTCTAATGGGTTTTAGCTCTTATTGTCTAATATCTCATGACGTTGGTATGCATTTTGCACTTAATAGAATAAATGTATTCAACAGAAAATAAAATCTCAACCAAAGTAGTTAAAAGGTGCAAGATAAGCTTAAGGCAAAGGGGCCCCAAACTCTTGAGGCGCAAGGCGCAAAAGTATAGAAAATTGAACAAATGTTAATAATTAATAATAAATGCATGTTTTATCAACTATGTGTTCATTTTCAACTAGAATATCAAAATAAATTAATTTTAGGGATACTCAAGAGCGAGTTATCCTAGATGGTTTATCAAGATTGCATGGAACGAGGTAACACCATGCAAGCGGTGCTAGTAGTGTAATGTGGTCTCCATGGCTAGTTGGTTGATACAGTTGTGATGAGCTACGAATTGCTCAATATTGGAATCCTTAGGAATGGTACCTTGCGCGAGTACGTGCTGGCTTTTGTTGAGAGTAGAAACCCGTGATATTGAGGACGCTTCAATGTTATTCAGATGGTATTCTGCAGGAGTGATAATGTCCATTGTTATGTGCTAGAGACAGAATGAGACTTCCACTGCTCGAGTTAGACTGTTAGAGTGAATGGCTGACCCAATGCAAGAGTTTTCAAGGTGAATAATGTCATAGTTACATAACACTATTAACATGGGAAAAATTAATACATATAACTTGTATCTATATTTCTATGCAACTCTAATTTAAAAATTCTAATACTATAAGTTTTACAATGATTGTACAAGGTGTAATTATAATGAAATGTTTAAAAGTTTCAAGCATTTAAATTAAAAAATTATAATAATTTTTATATAATTTGTTTAAATTTCAGGAGGCATCTGCATGAGGTGCCCCTAACAAAAGAATTGGATCAAATTGATAAAAAAGACCTATAACTTAGGTGGACACTTGGATGCACCATGTGCATGAGACAAGTTGCATGCTTAAGTGCCTATCACGATGCCGAGCCGCACCTTGCATACCTTGATTACGCTAATCTCAACTTCTAGTGCAATTGATGAAGTTTCTGCTGTATTCATTATCTAGTTAGGTAGTGGTAAATACTTCTATGTTCACTCAGCTTTGTGCTCGAATGTTCCGTGTCAAATGTTAAGTTTCTTCCAATATTTTTGTGTCTTCGTTCGATGACTATCCCTCTGTTCTGCTAAATTTCTTAAATTATGATTTGCAGTTCTTCACCACTGAACCATATGCACGTGAGCTTTCAAGCCTTCCTCAATATCCTCCAAGCAAGGAGATTGATGCAAGACGACGTTATGAAAAAGCTAAAAGGTTTGTGGATGGCTAGATTGATATGACATATGCCTTTAGTATGTTCTTATGTTAGAGGAATTTAATTTTATTGAAACAAATTTATTATGTCTTTTCTTTTTTTTTTTTTTTTTGAAGTATCTAAATATTCTGAATCCAACTTTTCATCTTGCAATAGCACCAAAATAAGATATGATTAGTGATTAGTGAACTGAATTAGTCTGACGAAATATGGTCTAAAATTATGTCATCCTCACTATCTTTGTGGAAAACTATGGATCTACTTGGAAGCCAATTACCTCAGGTCATGCACTAATTACTCCTGTCTATGGATGAATTATGGTTTTTCATGATCCCACAATCTGGTTTTGTATTCATCACATAATGCATATACGTACCAAACACAATGCATTAGGAGATTTAACATAAATGTATTGGCTTAATTCTGGCAATTCAATCCAAAATTTTTAAACATAGGAGGCCTTGATCATGGATGTTGATTTTGATCCTTGTTTGTTAGCCGCTACATTATTCTCTGGTACTTCATGATCTCGGCTTTCCTTAGGTTTCGTTATCAATCTGAAGCTTTTTTTTTTCTTTTCTTTTCTTTTCTTCCTCTTGTAACCAACTTTACTATATTATGTAGGCGTCAAGTTGCTTGTGGCAAAGGGAATGGTGATTCTGTGAAGAAAAATAGCGAGCATGGTTTAGCTGTAAGGCAAGGTCCTGCTTCAAAAGTCAATATTGAGCTTCAACAGAGTAATCATAAACAGGTCATATTCCTATTTCTAACAACCAAGGGGAAAGAAACATGGACGAGTTACAAGGAAGTGGGTGGCAGGAAACTTTTAGAAAGATTTCTTGCACTTTAAATTGACAGTCACAACACCAACTCTTTGGTTTTGTTCTTGGATAAGCCTATCACCTCCCGAAACACACCAATGGAGATTATGCACATGGAATTTAAATGCTAACTAGAATTCTTTCCTTTTGGAATATGAAACGATCACATTGATGAAGGTTTGAACCCCATTGGTGGGATGATCATTTCATGTATGCTTCAGATAAAGACCTTCAAAATCCAGCAAGTGCTTTTCTTGCTGGTTTGAGTCAATTTCTTCGTTGGTTAGCATTTGTGCATGGAAAAATAAGTTTGGATAAGAAGAACAAAATTAGGAAAAACTGACTTTTACTAGGGAGGGTTTTATTTGTGTTTTGGTTCTGCCTTGCTTTTCTCTTCCATTATGTGAATCAATTTGGCCTTCCCACCGGCTTATGCTATGCTTTTATTTCGTTTTCTTGCTTACTGTTTTCTCCAATGAATGAATTCAGTGGGTCTAGTTCTAAAGCTTTTCTGTTTTTTCTACTTTATTCTCCATTATATAGAATAAATTCCCACTTATTTTATGATTTTAATTTTAATTTTAATTTTAATTCTTTTAAAGGAGAGAATCCAATGGTTTTTGCACCATTTAATGTTAGAAACTCTTTTCTACAAGCCTCTTGGTATGATTGTTTACGATTATGGTGGTTACTTTCTGAAAGTAAATTTCTTCTTTGTCTTTTTCAACTGGAACAGGAGCAGAAATCTTAAATTGCTATTATTTTCTTTGCAGAGGGGACCACCTAAGAGTACACATGGATATGGAAACAGAAAAATTGAGAAGTCTCTTATGAGAAATGGAGTAGAAGTTGGAACACATGGCTCTGTACATGGTTCGCTTATCAGATCCGGCTATTATCATCCTATTGTCTTCTTAAATCATGCATCAGCGCGTTAGATGCTGCTCGAAATTTAAGCCGGCATGTGAAGTAGTTGTGTTTTATTGGTAGATGCTGCTGCAGTCTCAGCCCCAAGGTTAAATTGATCCATGAGTCTTGAAAAGGTACAGATGGTGCTCCAGCTAACCTTTGTCTTTGCACCATTAATCAGGCTCATGATGGGTTAAGATTCAACATATCTTATCAAAATATATAGAGGTACAAGAAACAACAATAATTTTTTTTTTAAAAAAAAGAAAAAAAAAAAATGGAGAGAAGATGAAGGGGAGATTATTAATGTCTATATTTTGGACCTTTAGGCATTTAAATGTTAAAAACGGATACAGATGATGACTTTCATATGTACTAGCTGACTCCTCCAAATCCAAAAAGAAGGAAGGAAATAGGAAACCTTAGAAAATTATATATATTACTTTTTCTATGGTGAAATATTATGATATCTCCCTCAGATATCATAATATTCTCAAATTAAAATTTAGACAAAATTAGATGGTTTAGGAAACCCATGTTTTTTTTTTGGATGATTGTGGGTATTGTGATCAGTTTGCACGTACTTCAGGCTAATTTTATAATAAGTGCACCCCAAAGCAAGACTCCCCAAGCAAGACTCTAGTGTAGGTGTTAGTATAGCTCATATTGTATGTGCAATGCATGAGTTGTGGGAAACCTTTTCTTTGTTAGCCGATTTTTAAGGATGAATTAAGCCATGCTCTTTATGAATAGATTGTGTTTTCTCTCGTACTGGTAATTACTTTTTCAACTATAGCACAAGCAATGCTATTGGACGTGTAGTGCAAAACAGATGTGAGGAGAAAGTGACAGAACAACTGAAAACGCAGGGTTCAGTTGGACGTGCGAGTGAAAGTGGGAATATGCACTTCGCAAGCATAAAAACATGGAAAAAAAGGAAAATCTGTGAATTATATGTTTGCATGAATCTAAGACTTTGCAAGTTGCTCTGATACTTTCACTAGATAATAATCAGATGCTGTGTGTCTCATCAGACTTGGAATTTTGAACGGTGGGGAAGGGGAAGGAATCGGAAAATATTAAAGTTTAACTTAACACACACCTCACAGAGATTTTAACTAGCTAGACTCAAACACTAAGGAGTTTTAATTCAAAAGGGATCTTAACCTAAAGGGAGATGCGAACCAAGGATATAAGCTTAACCAGGTAGATTGTGGGAGGTGATGTGGCACTAAGGGAAACATACATACACACACATACGTCCATTGGGCTTTGAACGGTGGAGAAGGAGAAGGAATAGGGAAATACCGAAGCTCAACCTAACACGGTTTAAAGAATTTGGATTTATAGAAAAATCTGATTTCCTATATCAATGCTCTATGGACATAGTGTGCTTTTATATTTAGTTTTTCTTTATATCATTTGTTCCATGTTCATTGTTTAATCTCATTTTAGTTTCACTCGACACGTTTTAAGATATATATATATATATATATATTTCTTTTTTGGTTTCTCACAAGGCATCTTTATACTTTTTAGGTATGAGACTAGTCTTCGTTTGAGGTGAGAGCGAAATAATTTGAATCTTGAAATTTTTATACAAGGACTATCTTGGGACTCAGTCTACTTTTATCTTAGTTAAAAAAAACACATACTTGACTAGGCGGTAATGTTAAAGTTAAATCTGTGATTTTTATATAAATTAAATGATTTAAGTTTCAGAAGATGTGGTAGCAATATAAGATTTGGTTGGGTTGGGTCGGTCGGCAGGCATGCTATGATTGGATCCAAAATGTGGTCCAGCCACCCTATATATATATAAACAAAAAAGTGCATCATGTTTAGTTTGTGTGGTGTTTGAACCTGAGAAAGACATTGATTCAAAGGAAGATTGGCCTCTAATTCTCTTTCAAGATAAAGTGGAATCACAAGTCTTATATATTGGGGGCATCACAATCACAAAGTTGAAAAGCTGTGAGATTCTACTTTTAGCTTTCTTTTTGGTTGTGGGAGAATATATATCACAGTACCGAAAGAAAGTTGAAAAGTTCCCCTTGTGTTATTATTGGTTTTTTTGTTTTTCCATGACAATTTTTGGACCAGAAGAGATGCAATTTTGATTTTGTACCAATTTTTATACATAACACAAAAATTTAATTGGTGCATACTTTTTTCTTTTTTGATGTGTTAGTGTTTAAATTCTTTCTTGCCGGTCCAATGAAACTATATTTTGTTTTAAAAATATGATGAAAGACATGATGTCATCTATGAAACAGGTTATATAATAGGTCAAATGGTGTTTAGATGTAACAAAAAGTATACCATTGTCCAAAAATGTGATGTATAACGTGACGTCAAGATCTTGTAATATGATTAACTCAAGTTGACCTTACTATATATAATCTTCACAATCCCATGCTATTTTGGTGTTGATTAAACAAATCTTACCTGATTTTCAGCAGCCTTTTCTTCTTTATTTTTTTTTTTTTTTTTTTTTTTTGTACCAATTTTTTGGCATTCGACATACAGGTGACCTCCTTTTATTTGTGGTAAGGCTAATTTTTTCGAATTTGAAGATTTATAAGGGCAAGAGCGTCTCTTCTGACAGGGCTGGGCGAAGGCGGGTTCGAACTTGTGATGAATCTCTTAACTGTACCTCATAGTTCGCTCTTTGAACTAGCAAACCAATACCTTGTTGGTTCAACAACCTTTTCTTATATGTATATTTTGGGTTCAAAAATATCTTTGTAAATTAAATCAAGTCAAACTGTCCACTATGTCATTTCTAACAATGTGAAATAACAAATGACATCTTTGGATTGTTTTTAATTATGTTTGTATACATAATTTGAGGTAATTCAATAATCTGCAAAAATGATGTTATAACCTTTGAATCTCTCTTTAATATTTTCCTTTTTATTTTTCAAACTTAGACTCTTACTCTTAACTACTTTTCATGATTAACTTTTAGTTATTATATAGTTTTTACTAAAGACTTTAGGAAGTTATATAGATAGATAGTGCCATCTAAAAACTTTTCAATATAAAAGCAACTAATGATGATTATACATGTAGCATGTATGCTTTAGTAAACTACATTTAATAAAGTGATTCTGCTTTATGTAGACAAAATGGCCATTTCCATTAGGATTCTTAATGATTTTCTAATAGTTTCTCTTATTTTCTATAGTAATAATAAGTGGGTTTATGTTAGATAATTTACCACTGACTAAAGCTAGAATAAAAACAAAAAGTAATGCCACATTGTTTGTGGTAGAAACTACCATACACAAACTACACCATTTTAATAATTTTGGATTTTCATTAAAGTGTCAATGCGTGATTTTAAAAAAATGATAAAGGTGTTATAGTTTTTACTGTTATACAACACTCTAATTAATTTAACATTATTCAAAAAATGTTAAATATTTATATTCTCGCTTGATGTACATAGCTAGGCTTTTACTTTTTAGCTACAATTTTTGTATTAAGTGATTTTTAATATGATATCAAAGTAATTTTGTTCAAGAGATTCTATGTTTTACTTGACATCATGCACGTGAGCGTGAATATTAAATATTTATATTCTCACAACATTTTGCATATATAACTCCCAAGTGTTTCAATAATATTTGGCATCTATATCACACACACACACACCCACATGTATATCTATACATTACTAAATAGACTATTAAGTGAACTCATAACATGAGTTTTATCACATGATGATTCACTTAAAAAAAACACCTAAATTAATAACAAGAACACTCTTTAATGAAAGACATATTAAGATCTACTATAGTATCATTTTTCTATAAGAAAATGTTCAAACATAATGAGACAATGATCAATAAATAAGAATGAGGGACAACTTCATTACTTTTAAAAATAAAGGGTGGGGGAAGGATACAATTAATAACACATAACATGCATGCCTAGCTATTTCATAATTGACCTAACTAATTTAATTATAACCTCAAACAATACTAGAATTAATTAAGTAATACAACACTGATGAAGGTGCTTATAATATGAATACTAATACTGGAAATTAAGCTCTCTAGTTAAGCCCCTAAATCCAATGATTCTTCTTGAAGGCTGGGGTGGGGGCAGAGCAAGTACTCGTACGAAATCAATTTCCTGTCATGACCCGGTAAGGTTTAACCAAGGGAACCAAAGAGCCACTGAGGTGAAGCGACATGACCTCATTGGTGGAGCCAACCAATGTACCACCAATGAACACAGCAGGCACAGCTGGCCTGCACCCCAATCTCACCAGTGCTTTCTCTATGTCCTTCCCTTCTGGGTTCTCATCTATCTCATGAACAATGGGGTTCACCCCTAGCTCATGAAACAGCACCTTCACTGTGTAGCACATACAGCAACTGCTCTTACTGAATATCACCACTCCCTTCTCTGAACTCAACCTCATCACTGCTTCCATGATGATAAAATATATTATATACTAAGATATATAGACAGATGATAACTAGGAGAAGAAGAAGAAGAAGAAGAAGAAGAAGAAGAAGAAGAAGAAGAAGAAGAAGAAGAAGAAGAAGAAGAAGAGTTGGAGACGAATGAGTTTGGGTTTGAGGGTGGGATGAGGTCTTGATGGGTGGTACAATATGTATTTATAGAGACACCGGGGAAGGGGTTTGTTTAAGCAAGTTAGTTAAAGACAGAATTAACACTACTAATTCATTCACTACTAACTACTAGAACAAGCTGGCGAGCTTTTGGGTTTAGTTGCAACAAGTTGCAAAAAAGTTGTGTAACTTTTGACCGTCCACAATGCGTGGGAGACTAGCTATCAATTTCTTCTTAGTCAAAATCACATATATATACATATGCTTGTTGGGTCCCAAGAGAATCGAATGTTCCATCACAAAATATTATTGCATCTTCGCCATTTGATTTGCTGACTCTTGAATTCCTATGACTTAAATGTATTCCTCTTTTTCCTATTTTAAAATTTTATATATGCCATGATTGGAAATGAGAATGTCGAGGAATGTTTAGTGGTCTGGATTCGATTGAGACGTGAACTTGGGGGCTAGGGAATTTTGGGAGGGGGGGCAAGGCAGCTAAGATGGCAAGTTTTGCTTTTGTTTTGCTTGAGAGGAGAGAGTAGCACAGATTCGATGATTGGGGCCTGTTTTTTTGACCGTCTAGTAGTTGTGTCCATAAAGGTGGGAGCTAAGGGTTACTCAAGGGTCCAATCAATTAGGGTATTCAAATTGTGTATCAATGTTTTATTATGTTCTTTCAAATTATTGATCTAGAATACCATGAGATGAATAAGTTAAGGAGAGTGACTTAATTGGTTCAAATTAAAAAGAAAAATATTTTATATATTTGGGATGTCTTTAGATATTTTTGAAAATACGCGAGTATTGTGTAACATTCTTAAATACACGCGCATTCTTAAAATATCCAAAAAAGTTGAGTGTCAACGTCAAAAAATAACGTTGGCACTTAGCGTACATATACAATTGCTTAATTAAAAATTAACGGTGTTTTTGGTTTATGATTCAAAATTTTAAATATAGTTTTTTGTATCTAAAAATCTTGAAACATGGAAAACGCATTTGGTAAGTTAAAATCCGAAAACAATTTTCTGAAATTTAAAAAGGAAACATATTGTTTTTAGTAAATAACAAAATGTTATTTTCGGAGTTTTTACTTTTTTGGTTATATTCTAATTTTTGAATTACGAACCAAATACAACCTAAATTATTTTTTTTACTAATTAGAATATCGACTACATGAATCTATTTTCTCTGCTCGACTTTGTCAAAACTAAGTCTATATTCATATGCCAAATAGTATTATCTTTATTGATTATCTTAGTCAAATGTCTTGTCATAAACTTTAAAATCATAGTTAATGGACAAAGTTTTAGGTTGGACACTAATTATATATATATCTATTACAACCTTTATTTATTTATTTATTTTTATCGAGACCTATAAGACAGACTATATATATGAAGATATGCAAATGTGCTCAACACAGTAGAGTTAACAGTAATAAGAAACGTAAAGGCAAATAATAATAATAATAATAATAATATACATAAACATATTTGAGAAATATATAACTGTGTTAGTATTACATCTGTCAACATAGTCCTTACAAAGAAAATATTATAATGTTCTACTCTCTACTTTATAGCAGAAAAGAACAATTACATCATTTGAAGGGCCCTTTTATATTCCCTTTTTGTGGGAATAACTTCCACATAATCTCTCTACCTTTGCTTTTGTAACTTTATATTATGATTTGCATTTGACATATATACCCACAAAAAGAAAACTTTGACGTGAGATCCATCACTCTTTTTCCCTTTTAACTTTATATATTATGATGAATTGATTGTTGTAAAATATTGTTAAAAAATAATAGTGTACCATCTGTGAAATAAGACTGATAAACCCATTATGCATTGTGATCTGACCTCTAAAACTTTGCCAATATTGCAAGTCTACGAAGATACAGTATATGTATTCTTACCTTTATATTAGAAAGATTGTTTACAAATTTGAACCTGTCGTGACTTCTAAGTTATAATGAAATAATAACTTAAAAAATTATGTCAAGTTTTACTCCTTTACTATTATGTCCGGGATAAATGATGATATCAAAATTGTAAAATACAATTATCTTGGAGATATCGACGAGAGATATAAAACAACTATTTTGAACAATATTTTTTTTTTCTTTTTTTTTTTGACATATATTCAAAATAATCCAATGAATATGAACAAAAAATCTCCAAAGAAAAAAATATGAGTCATATATATACATACAAATCATTCAAGATCAATGGATTAAAGATAAAGGTAGCTCGTCCCAACTCACCTTATATGAGGCTAAGAAAATTTCAATCTTCCACCTCATATAAGAGTCTCATCATATAAAGGGATAAATGCCTGAATAGGTGAGCTACCAGTCATTGGCAGAATATTTAATTTAGTTGGGTTAATGTGTTTGCTTGCTCTCTATGTGTGTGTGTGTGCCTGTGTATAAGTGTGAAATGATTTTCTACACACTAGCCAAGGGCATTGCATTTCCCCCCTATATATGCCCCTTAGTTGCCATGGAACATTCCATGGTATCTACTCTATTGATAATTGACAACTATTCTTTGGTTTTCGAATTACAAAAAATCAAAAGATTATCATCACACATGATATTTGAAAAGGTTTCTTGTGACAAACACACAAAACAAAATATCATTGATATATACCATTTGTATGGACACAAAATAGTGATCTTTATGTATCATGGAAAATTAATGGCTTGAAATTACTTATTAAATTTTCAACGACATATCTATGATAATATGAATGTTTATATGTGCACTACTAGATTTCCTATGTCGTTATATGTACATGGGAGAAGATTCCCCTTCTTTATTCATTTGCAAGTAGATCTAATCTTTGTTTTCCTAAGACTTCTTGTGCCCTTATTCATGTGAGAATATTTTTCTTTTCTTCTCTTATGTGCAAATAGTCTCAATCAATCTCCCCCCCCCCCCCATCAAACTATAAGCCAAGGAGAAAGACGAAGGCTTAGTCTCATTCCAAACAACTCATACTAGGCCCATGCCTCAATGCCATTGTTTCAAAATATCATCAAGTTGAAGGACTAAAGAGACAAATTTAGTAAAGAGGGAGCCGCCTTTGTCTTTTTTTTTTTTAAAGTATTGTTAACGTTCACACTTAAAATATATATTTAAAGTACACATTACCTTTATATATCATTATAATTCAAAATAATTCAATAATGTTTAATAATGACTTACACTTTGAATCTCATTTTTATCCTTTTTCTTATTACAAAGGTGACATCCGCCAAACTTCATGTAGTTTCTTCAAATTATCATGAACAAGTGATGATGATGATATAAAAAGAATGTATCTAGTGCTATACATCAATGTCATATAAAACATAAGATAGCCATACTGATGTCTTTGTAGAGGCCATGGAGTAATACCTAGGCCTCCACTCTAGATTATTCTATGGATAACTTACATATATTACCTCGCTAACTAGCTAATACAGTAAAACATTTTTATAGTAATACTCTATAAAAGAATAATTTATATATAAAAAATTTTGATTCCAACTTGGGCTACTTATAAATAGGAATAATTTTTATATTGTAATAAATTATAATTTTTCTATGTCCCATCTTAAAGAAACTTGCCTCCTCTACGTAGTAAATTATAAAAATATATATATTACATTAAAGGTTTAAGATGAAATAAGTATTTATCTAAAATTGTTTGAGACTATGATTTAATTAAAGATTAAAGGGTTGTGTTACAATGTATTTATAGAATTTACATTGAGAGAAAAACATTAAAGAGAATGTAAAATTTTAAACTTTTAAGATAATTTTTTATATTTCTAACATTTTCTAATACTAAATAAATCTATGCCCACTATTTTTGAAACTATACTATTATTTGTAACTATAAAACAATTTCTTTAAGTACAACTCTTTTAAGTTATAACCTCGTTATAGTAATAAATTTAACTTGATTTAGTATAGAGAGGTTTTACTATATTAATAATTAATACTCTGATATATATGTGTACTAGTTTTGAATGTGTGCACGTGTGTATATGTAATTTTTACTAGCTAGATACATGTCGGATTGTTTAATTTGTACAAGCAAAAACAATGTATTTGAAGATTCATGCATGATTGAAGGTAATACATAAAGGATTTGTTTGGTACGCAAGATTAAATGAAATATGACTTTTTTAATCCCAAGCCCATGTTTGGCTGCCGACCAAAATGAAATAAAAAATAATCTCATTTTTATTTTTATCTCATTGTAATGTGATAAAATAGTAATGACTAAAAGAGAAATATTATTTTTATCCTATTATAATGAATTTTGTATTTTTTTTAATTGTCTAATCTTATTCTCTCTCGTGTTATCATATCCTATCTTATCTTATCATATTTTATCCTATCCAACTTAATTCAATCTGATAAACACGTACCAAATGAGCCCAATATGTATTAAATTCTATGCTTTTACTTTGAAAGTCATGTATTGAGAAACGTTGGAGCAGAGACGGCTAGCTGCAGGGTAAACATTCGATTTTTGGTCATCATAAATTCTCTAAACCATCCAAATTAAACTACTTATAATAACTATTAGTAGATATTGCATATTCTAATTAAACATATTCTTTTTCGTAATGTATAATTTAAATTGTATACAGTTTGCATACATTTTACATCTATATGAACATGAAACTACCCGAAAAACAAATAGTTTTTTTTTTTTTTGAAAGAGAAAAACAAATAGTTCAAAAAAACAGTTTTAGAGAATGAGAATGAAGACACAAAAGTAAAGCCGGCAAATACACATACATATACAATAAAATGTTTTATATACGCTGAGTGTCAACGTTATTTTTCAACATTAGTACCCACCACCCAACACCCTTAGATATTTTTTAAAATATTTAAGGAAGACTGAGTGACACTGTCAAAAAATAACATTGACACTTAACGTACCTATAACATTACTTGATAAACACCATGCATATTCAATAATCCAAAAAAAGAAAAAGAAAAAAAGACCAGAAAACCCATTAAAGATGTATCACTTCATATTTAACAGAGACTTGATAACATATATAAACAAGATACATTGGCAAAAACAACAATGAGAACAGATAATTAAATTAACCTGCTGGAATCCTTTCTATGACTTTTTATTTATAATAATATATATTAGGTATACATGAAATGCATGCATGATTTCAAGAATAAAACCATAGACTGCAAAATAAACTCCTGGCTTGAAGGCAGATTAACATGCCTGATGATTAATTGAGCTGTAGCTAACTAGCTTCTAGAAGAAAAATATAATAAATTTATGCATTTAATACATGAACGACTGAAGTGACTTCATCGTGCATATATATATGATTCGTGTGAGCTTCAAGTACGACGACGACGAGGACGATGATGATGATCAGTATTGTCGATAAGGTTGGATTAAAGGCAGAAGAGAGCCATTGAGATGCATGGACATGACCTCATTGGTTGAACCTACAAATGCACCTCCTATAAACACTGCCGGTACTGCTGTTCCTGCATTGTTTTTGCGCATTAATGACCCTGCCGTTAACGCCATTAGCGCCTTCTCGACGCTTTTCCCTTCTGGAATCTCATCAATCTCATGAACCACAGGCTGCACTCCTAGTTCTTGAAACAACACCTTCACAGTGTGGCACATGCAACATGAGCTCTTACTAAATATCACCACTCCCCTACTGCTGCTACCTGAGCTGATCAACCTCATCACTGCCTCCATTGTTATGTATATACTACTAATATTAGTTACAAATATATATCTCACTTTCAAGTATATAAGTATAGAATTAGAAGCTCAAGAGCTACTAGCTAGCCAATAGTAGTTGAAGCTATGGATGATGAATCAGGGCTCGAGGACGATATATTTATAGGTAGATAATAGATGGATTAGCTAGTTAATCAGGATCGTTAATTTAATTAATTTGATGGTTTTTGGAAGTTACCAATCAGAGCATGGAATGGTATGGTATGGTATAAGAAGGGTGCAAAGGATGGAGTCATGTTTCATGAGCCAAGTTGGTAAATTAAAGCATTAATTCGACCGATTTTGACACGCTTTATTATTCTAAAAAGGGAATTATTTTATTAATTAGAGAAGGTGGGTATGATTCTGATCAAAACATTAAATATGAATGGCTATTATTTAATTGTGAGCTTAATTAATAAAATTCATGATTAAATTATTATATTCATATATATATGTATGGCAATGTGGATTTTTGGGTGATTCAATTCTTGGATTCTGAAGATGACATAGAATATTAGAAAAACAAAACAAACAAAGAAACAAATGGAGATTGAAAGCAAAAGGAGTTTTGAGAATTAAAATGCCATCTTCCATCCATCCTTATTAACAGGCCCATAGAAGTATTAGATTCTGTGCTTTTTGACTCCCTTTGCATCTCCAACCCACATTTTTTTTTTTTTTCAAAAGGTCTTGTCTATAATTTAATTAATTAATTTGATTCTTTAAGTCTATTTATACATGCATTCAATTAATTGACTAAAAGTTATAAGTTGATATATATATTATATATATATATAATAGCTATAAGTTGATATATGGCCGCCATGGAATTAGGAATAAGTATAAATTCTGTTCTCTTTTCTGATAGTTTTGAATATATCCACTATACATCGAACGTGGGGAACACATATATGTAGCTATATATATATATATAGAGGTGTCAAATATGACCGGATCAGATGGATAATAAATTTTTATAATAACCATGGAATAAATAGTACTTAATGATCAGGTAATACCTCATCTATCTTCTTCTTTTATATTCGAGGATACCAATATTCGTTTAAATTTATCCCAAGGAGGTCCCCATGAAGCATGCAGCTCGGGACTCAAAGAACCTAGTCCCATCATAAAAATTAATAGAAACCTAGCTACCAGTGCAATTCATACATGGGGGAGGAATTATCGGCAGTGTGAAAAATGCTGTCATATGAAATATATATATATATATATATTCTGGCACGTGATATTCCCTTCTCTTTTTTGTGAAGATTACAACAATTCTAGTACGCATATGGGGAACATGATCCAGCTGGTGCAATTGATGGCCTTCTCAGAGGTTATAGCTCCTGGAAAGCTGAGTATCGCAACTTCTTCCGTTAGATGACGGAAGGATTGGTACAAAATATCATATACGTCATACATCGATGTATATAATACTCTATTAACCTTTATTTTTTAAGAAATTTTATAAAATTTACTAAACATTTTTGTCAAAACCTTCCCATAAATATGAGGTTCCACACACATCTAATAATCTACAAAAACATTCACATAATATTAAATTCAATGCATATAACTTATTTGACATATACATCAAAGTTCATCTATCCATACTTTTTATTCTTTATTCACGTAACTCTCATACATTTATATAGTCTCAAACTGTATATACATTGATCCACTACCATTTTATACATATCATAAGAGGTGTTATATATATACATACTTACAAAATATGAAACATAATCCAAAAATTTCTGACTCATACATACATGCCTACTAGCAAGCACAGATCAATCCTCTATACGTGGTGGAAGAATTATCGGCAGTGTGAAAAATGCTATCATATGAAACCATGCCACGTGAACATATATATTATGTATAAATGATTGACAACTATATATATATTCTGGCACGTGATATATATTCCCTTCTCTTTTTTGTGAAGATTACAACAATTCTAGTTCACAAATGGGGTAAGTGATACAACTGGTGCAATTGGTAATCTTCTCAGAGATCATAGCTCCAAGGAAAGTGAGTGTCGCAACCCCCTCTATAAGATGACATCATAATCAGTACAAAATATCATATACATCATATATCAACGTATATAATATCCTATCAGCCTTCATCCTTTAAAAAATTTTATAAAATCTACTAAATATTTTTGTCAGAACCTTCCCATAAATATGAGGTTCTATAAACATATGATAATTCACAAAAACATCCACATAATATCAAATCCAATGCATATAACTTATTTGATATATACATCAAAGTCCATTTATCCATATTTTTCATTCCTTGTTTAGGTAACTCTTATACATTCATATAGTCTCAAACTGCATATACATTAACCCACTACCATTTTATACATATGATCATAAGAGGTGTTATATATATACATACTTACAAAATATGAAACATAATCCAAAAATTTCTAACTCATACATACATGGCTACTAGCAAGCACAAATAAATCTTCTATAGCCTTGTCCTTTCCCTTATAGTCACCACCTGTAATAGAAAAGAATGGGATGAGCTACAATAAGCCCAGTGAGTAATATAACAATGACATTACATATGCATTTATACTAAAACATGACATTTAAATCATTATAAACCAGATATGCAATCAACATGTAAATAACAATACATGATTAGGATATACTCTACTCTACTCTATACATATTATACAATGCATAAAATAAATGACAAATCCTCACCGTCAGGTACATAAGTGAGTTTGTAATTCCTATGATGCATTCATAGAAAGAACCCAACTTATTTGACCATCCTCTCTAATCATTCCAGGGTCTCATCTACAGACTTACCCTAATGAAATTGATCACATACTTTTCTTACTCTAGTAAGTCTAAGTATGTTCAATATTCAAAACAAAGTGCAATGCATTCCATAAACAATGCAACTGAACATGCTATCATTTCATAAAACAAGGTTTATAGATATACAATGCCACATATAAATACCAAGAGTAGAAATACTCACAACAATGGTGTACAATTTACACTACACACTGAGCTCAATAGCTCAATTGCACACATTTATAGCACACAAACACGTCACTTGTGTGTCCTGTCCAATTGATCAATTTCACCAATCTCTTCCATAATCTTTGCAATTTCCATTGTCAGTGCATTCTCAATCAATAATTAATCACAATTAACATTAAAACACAGTAAAACATCATCTAAAACTGTTCCCAAACCCTCAGCTACTTCATCACAGCTGAGTTGGAAACCCATCATTTTCAACCATGAAAAATCATCAATTTACCCATCAATTAACTCAGAATTATGTAAAGAATCAATTACTTTACAATTGCTCTTCAATTTTCTTCAATCCCAGCTCAAATCCTTTTTTTCAATCTCTCAATCTAACCATGGAAAACATCAAATTTTCACATATGTTAAGCTAGTTGAAGAGAGGAATCCAAATATGAAGGTTTTAGCTAGAGAGAGCAATCCTTACCTTAGATTTTATCAACCTAGCTCATCCTCCTTTGTTCCTATGGTTTTCTCCAACTCCACCAAGTTCAAATGAGGTGGAAAAGTTGAGAAATCAGCTTAAAACGGGGTTAAATCGCCTCACCAACCTTTTAAATAAACTGTCAGACATGCAAAGAAGCGTGCTTCTTTACTTCCCAGAAATAGATTTTGTTGGAATCCCGTGAGGAGTGCATTTCTCCCTTACCGAGAGCTCGCTTTTCTGAAAATTTCAGAAAAGTATGTTCTCAGGTTTTCACCACTGGAACGCTCTTCTCAAAGCCCTAGGTGAAAATTTTACCAAATGTTGGGTTTCAAATGCTATGTTTATGGTCCAGGTACATTACCACCCAAATAAACACACATTCACCATATTCTAAGGTCATGTGCATACATATGCGCGTACAAATACACTTGACAATATATATATAAGTTAATGTACAAGTTTGACTCGTTGGTACGGGGCGTTATAGGGAGCAAAGCCTCAATGACAATAACAAAGGGCACATAAAACTAGGATAATTAATAAGGGTCAGAGGTTCCACAATAAGATCATAAAGAATCAATAACCATGGCTACTTAATTCATTCATTGTATAGGTTCCACGACAGAAAATGTTATGTTCGGCCATACAGGACTGGACAAAAGTGTTATATCTGGTCTTGTATGGCCGAACAAGTTGAAAATGGGTTTTGACACCATTTTTTCTCAATTTATAGGTATTTTTCAACGAAAAAAAGTTTACGAAACAAATAAACGTACCATAGGACGCGAAGAACTTTTCGTTTCATTTATTTTTCTTCCCATTGTCGATCAAATGGCTTGATTGAAGAAAAATCACTTTCAATATTTCCCAAACCAATGAAAGATGTTTTTCAACACTTATAAATGCTTTCAAGACAACAAATTGATGAAAAAATATGATAAAACTCTAAAAAAATAAAAAATAAAAACAGTAAGATTAAAGATTGAAAGAGTAGAAGAATTATAGAGTTAAGGGTGAAGAATGGGTGGGTGAAGAGAGAATGGGAGGATTTAGGATAGTTTTTATGTGTTTATTTTGGTAATTTTGCGTAAGGTTATTTTTGTCTTTTTATTTTTTAACTCGGGTGAGTGGACAGAGAGTAAACAGGGGGTGATTTTAGCAACCACCTTATTATATTCGCACCAAAAATTAGAGAACTGCACGGGCCTAGGCCTAAAAGAAATCAATAGATTCGTGGCCTATGCGGCTGTCATGGTCTTGGGTTCTATAGTTGTGGATCCAGTGGCCCAGACGTAGATGTCACAGTTTTACGCGTGGCTGATAATTTGGCCAATGGGCTTGTGTCATGCATGTGATAAGTTTCTGCTTGGCAGGCCTCTTGTTTATACGAAGAGCGATGAAACTCCTTTGTAAGTCCTTAACTCAAAATAAGTTACAAATTTACAATAGATTTCATTTTCAACACCATAGACACTATAATTTGTAAATCTTTAATATAAATTTATGTTTTAAAAAAATAAATAAATTAAACAATGGAGGGGAGAAAAAAACATAAATTATTAATTACCACCTCCTCACTTTATTAGTTCCTTTTTATTTTTGAGTAATGTTTATGAATTATGATGCTTAATTATTTAGTTGCATATTAAGCACTTTATAATCACCATGTCATAAGCTTTGAGTCACATATTCAAGACAATATATCTAATGGTGACTATCTTAGTTGTTAATTAGTTTGCATCCACATATATAATCATCCTAGACCTTTTTTTTCTTTTTTTTTGGTCTTTAACCTCTCAGTGTACCCTCTAACCTCTTTGTAGGGGGCCGAGATTAGTCTGGAGTAGAAAACGGTATGCGACATTGGGCAGTTCCTCTCCAGAGTAGGCACATAGACATAGACACGAACTCAGACTCAAAATCAAAACCTCGTCCCTGAATCATAGCTTATATCTCGTTCCCATAAAAAGATACGACATATAGCATGTGTGATGAGTCACACATGATTAACTCCTTGCATAAAAAATATATATATATCTAAATCGCACAAGCAGTTGTAAAAAAAATTAAAATTAAATCGACAACTTACAACAATCATTTATTTAAAAAATATATATTGCTAAAAGCTATGTTGTAAAGTTTAATATAACATTTTTTAAGATATACATAATAGTCATTCTACCTTAGTATTAATGTTGTTAATAAACATTACTGCTTTAGCTAATAGGACTAATTAATTTGCAAGAGATTGCCCATGAACAAGAAAGACATATATATATATATAATTAAAGCTAGCATTAAATTAATTCTCACATTCCAATTTAATTTGAATATATATCCAATATTATATAGGTGAACGTCTAAGCTAGCATTAATTTGGATCACAAAAATGCATTCAGTCCGTCCTTAATTTCTTAGTGTCATTATAACCACAGCTTTAGTAACTGACTGATTTCATACTCCTTTTATAATGTTGAGAACAAAAACTCCACTTGGCATCAATAATATACATTAAAAAAATAATAATAATCAAGCTTTAATAATTGAGAAACATATTACTATATATATTAATTAAAAAGATATATAGTTACAACATACATATCCAACAATATTGTTACATAATTAATTAATCAAGCTATTTTTAATTCATGTATATCCAACTAGAAGACCGCACACACACACATATATATCCAATTATATATGACATTAATTAATATATAATGCAAGTAAATTGAATAATGAAATTAAGCAGGAGGCCTTCCAGTAGAAGGGTATTGGAGGAGTCGATAAGGCCTGATGAGAGGAAGAAGAGAGCCACTGAGATGCAAAGACATGACCTCGTTGGTGGAACCAACCAATATACCACCAATGAACACAGCTGGTACTGATGTTTTGCACCCTAATCTCTTCAGGGCCTTCTCTATCTCCTTCCCTTCTTGGTTCATCTGGTCTATCTCATGAACCATTGGGTTCACCCCAAGTTCATGAAACAGCACCTTCACTGTGTAACACATGCAACAAGAACTCTTGCTAAATATCACCACCCCACCTGTAATATTGCTTGATCTTCCATTATTAATGTTCCCTGATGATGAGTTGATCAACCTCCTCACTGCCTCCATTCTAGCTACCTAGTATTCTATAATATCAATGCAATTAGAATCAAAGATGAAGAAGAAGAAGAAGAAGAAGAAGAAGAAGAAGAAGAAGATGAAGAAAACTTTGGTTAATTGGATTAATATAAGAGAGATTTCATTAAACTTGATCGTTGGAAGTGATATTGATGAGTAGTTTTAAGGTCGTATAAAACCTATTTATAAGGACAGATGAAGGCCGATTAGTAATTAAAAGTGCAGACACAAGAGAAACATGTAATTGAGACATGAATGCTTTGTGTTTATTATAGATCAAAGGCTATACGTGCAATACACGTGGACTTAGCATTTGAGATAGAAAAGTAGAAAAGAAAGGAAAGTTTTTTTTGTTTTGAACGGGTTTCAGGGTATGGAAGCTTCATTTTTTTATGGGTCCTAAGAATAAAACGTTCCATCATTTTTATTTCTTAAAAGAAAAAAAGAATGGGTTTATTAAGAATGATCAAATTAAGGATTTACAACTAAGACCATCAATCATGATGGAACCTTCAAACTTTTATACAAGAACGGTCTTAAGATTCAGCTCACTTTACTGAGTCAATCACTTATTCGTAACTCTATTTATCATCTACTTCTACTTAAAAGGAAAGACGTAAAAATATTATAAAAAAATAATAATAATAATTTTTTACTGACCCTATTCTTTTATGTATATAATGTGGAAGGAATGGTGTGAGTCCAGTCAAAGATCACAAAGAGGGCTTAGGAGATGCCATTGTACATGAGAACCAAATTCATTATTTGGGAATCTCGAAGACTAAAAACATGGAAGAGATCAGAATGTAAAAGGGGAGGAGGGGCGGGTGCTTGGCCTTTTTATTGAAGAAATCTTAGGTATAAAAATAAAGGGCATAAAGTCCTTATTTTACTTTTTGACCGTCTTGTGTCCACAAACGTGGGAGCTCATGGATCTGCGATCCAGCAAATATTGAGATGTCCAAATTTTCAAAATGTTGTTTTTATTTTATTATTAATATTATAATTTATTTTATTATTCAATGTTTATTGAGAACATATGTTTATCGATTTTGAGTATCGGTGTGTCTCTATTTACTTATCTTTGTTGAAGGTTCAGCCTAAACGTCTTTGTCATATTCAAGTTCGAGAGAATTAATCTTGGTCAAAGAGAATGAGGACACCTCTCAGATGTTAAGAAACCGATAAAAAAAGTTAAAATTTAAATAAAGAAAACGTTACATTTAAATAAAGAAAAATGCAGCTAGATCAAAGAGTATGACCAAGAAATTAAATAGTAGAAATGGCTAGATATTCATTAATAATCACGAATTTAAACCTTTAAGATCAAAGATAATTAATAATCAATAATTTATATATGGTAATATTGGAAGAATGACAAAAATAAGTACAATTGTAGAAATTTTACTATCAATACTACACAATATATATTTACTGTTATCCTACATCAATATTATTTTATTTTTTAACTATATATATCTAACAAAGCTGATATTTTTGTGATCGATTCTTATTAATTGAATATGAATATTTACAATATGTTCTCTTTTAACTGATGAATTGACCAATGTGGTCTCTCATCAAGTTAATATTAGCCCATCAAGAATTATTGAAATTTACAAATAATCAAATATATAAGGAACGTATTTTTAGGTTTTTTAAAATTTAATTATAAAATGAGTTAATACTTGAACAAAGCTGGAAGCTGTATATATGTAGTTTGGGGGTGTTCACATTGATTGAATCAAACAATTATACTCATAGATTAGGTTACAACAATTTAATTATATCAACCGAATAGATATGTAAATCCCTATATATACTTAGTTGAGACATGGTTCATATATATATATATATATATATGTATTTTTAGAAGAAGAGATGCATAAATATATATCATATTTTAGAATAATATTGTGAATTCCATAATATATATAAACTTCAAGAATGCAAAGGATACTCTATCCTATTCATTACAAATCTCTATCAATTATTATCGATCTAATTTCTTAACATATTTATAAAAAATAAAAAATGCACAAGTGTTGCATGGGGCTCATCTGTTGATCTCGAGGAACAATAAATTGGATAATTTCAGTGTTAAAACCACGAGGATGATCACTACAACTATATTGCTCGATCTCTACTAGCTTCTTCGATCTTGTGATATTCTTGATATATGAATACATTCGTGATAAAATTCAAGATGTTCAATAAAGCATAAAGAATTTAACAAAGTAATTAAGAAAATCAGAAGACAACTTCATTACTCAAGGTATAGAACTGGCAAGGATAATTAATAATCCAACATTATTATATAATATGATTCTAGCCATATCAATATACATATATATATAGCATAAACTAATTTAATAGAAGCTAAATACAAATAATTAATGGTACATAAAACATACAAGTATATATATATAGGCTTCAAGAAAAAGCTCGATAAGGTCGAAGAAGAGGGACCAAAGAGCCATTGAGGTGAAGCGACATGACTTCATTGGTGGAACCAACCAATGAGCCACCAATGAACACAGCCGGGACTGGTGTGTTGCACCCTAATGTTCTTAGTGTCTTCTCTATATCTTTTCCCTCTGGATGCTGGTCGATCTCATGAACCATTGGGTTCACCCCTAGCTCATGAAATAACACCTTCACTGTGTAACACATGCAACACGAGCTCTTGCTAAATATCACCACTCCTCCTTTCCCAGCTGAGCTCAACCTCATCACTGCCTCCATATATATATAAATTAAATCGCTTCAATTACCACGACACCCAAAATTCTAACAATTAATTCAGATTATATTATGTATATATATATATATATATGCTAATATGAAGAGCCAACAAGTATATATGATTGGACTCATCTACCTAGCTTGCATACTCTATTTATAGAGGCAGATCTAGCTGCATGCACCTGAAGATTGATAAATTAATTGTTAATTAATTGTCCTTGTTACCTGTAATATAGAACGAAGTAGTAGTAGTAGTAGTAGTGCCATTTCATCTTTTAGTGAGTTGATGTCAACAAGTTGCATAAAAAGAAAAGCTTAGATTTTTTATTTATCATTTTCTACCTTTACTATATAAATAATTGAATGAGTCCCACCCAGATGGAATAATATTGATTACTTAAGCTGGGCCGTCTGATGTGTTCACTCTTCCTATAAGTGGAACGAAGGGTAGGGGTGGGTCCCAGTAGTCAATGGTACGAACGGCTGTTATTTAGTATATATATGGTACCTACATTTGGGATCTTCAGATGCTGTTTCTGACTGAACTCTTTCTTCTTTTTTTTTTTGAATAATAAGACTTGGAGAGGATTCTTTGAAAGATTGTTTTTTAAAGAAAATAGAAAGAGAAGGCGATAAGATAAGATTTTTCTTTCTTTCCTCTTGTTTTTTTTTTCTTTTTGAATAATGTCTTCTTTTCTTTTATTTTTTTTTTCTTTTTAAATAATGTTATGCATACATTAACGTTATTTTTAATATTGATACTTAATTTTTTAAAATATTTTAAGAATGTGCATAAATTTAAGAATATTATACAATACATATATATTTTTAAAATATTTAAAAATGTCAGATGTCAACATAAAAAAAATAAGGTTGACGAATAATGTAAATATAATATTTTTTTTATTTTGTTTTTTTTTTCTTTATTTAATATCTTTTTTACAAGTGCATTAAAACTTGGATAAAAAGTAAGTAAAAAGAAGGGAACAAAAATTTGATATACTTTCCTGACCGACCATGCGTCCACGAACGTGGGAACTTGATTGAATGCCCTGACTGCTCTTGTCGTCTCGCGACCAACTTGGCCAACCAGCTTGTCAAAATCATTATAAATTAAATAACCTTTTTCTTCTTCTTCTTCTTCTTCTTCTTCTTCTTCTTCTTCTTCTTCTTCTTCTTGTGTGGTTTTTTAAGTTGTGGGTATCATGAATCCATCATATTATTCCCAAGGGGGGTGGAGTGCTAAAATAAGCAATAGCAAGACTCTGACTATGCGCCTTGAATCCCAACAATCCTAACCCGTTGGCATGAAATCTCTTTGGGACCCACTAATCCCCACACTAAGGTGTTAATCGGTTGATCAAAGTTTATGTAAGTGCCTCACAAATCACATACCGAGCCCTCCCCTTCCCGCAAGCCAAATAATACTTTTATTTCTTGTATGCCCTGTGACTCGAACACATGATCCCTCAAAATGCACCCCACTCTTCAATCATTTTTTGTACACCCTGAGACTCGAACACATTACTCCTCAAAACGCACCCTGCTCTTCAACAACCACCAATTGGCTCCCTTACACTCTCATTTGCCCATATAATCCACACATTAGTTAACCTCACGAAGGGTATGAGATAATATGTAATGCCAATTTCTTCTTAGCAGTTTGCAACAGTCGTGCAACAAACCTGCAAAGGATAATCATCCTCGTTTAATTTAAGGAGCTTCTAAATGTTCCCACCAAATACATTCACTTTATCCCACCTATTTAAAAAAACTTTTAATGATGTGGGTATACTTAATGTGTTCGGCAGATACATTATCTAGAATCACCCTTAATTTATTATCAGATGAAATCCTCCGCAATTGATGTGAGAATAAAATCTAGTTAAATTTGATTCAATTTTTTTTATTATGACTTATCAGATTTGTTGTTTTAATCAACCCTAAATTAATTGTATTTGTTTAATTAAAATTGTTTTGGTTGTATGAACATGATACATATGGTTAATAAACTTTTAAAAATAAATAGCTTTTAACTTTTGTTTCGAGCTTTGGCCAAACCAAGACCAAAACAATTAATTATGCACACCCATAACATGGATTTTATAAAAAAAAAATAAAATAAAAAAGAATAATAATAAATAAATAAATAAATGAAAGTTGTTTATAATTTAGATATAATATATTGTACTATATGGTTGAGCTCAATCTGGCCCTTTGATATTTGAGGGCTTTAATCTGCCTTTAGGCTTTAGAGCTTCAATGTAAATGGGCTAGCCTCTTAATCTCTTATGTTGGGCCAACTCACTCTAGTCTGGTGAAAAATATGGGCTCGGTGAAAACGGCTTGAATCCTTATCGTTTTTATGTAGAAGTTTGAGAGTTTGATTCTTGAAAGCGCCCTTTGAGAGAGGTCTATCTTTCTACTTCTATCTCTAGTGAGAATTAGTCTCATACATTAAGGGGTTGTTTGGTAGGGAGGATAGGATGTGATAGAATTAAAAATAATTATATCCCAATATTTGGAGGTGGGTGGGATAGGATTACAAATAATCCCACCCACCAATTTTACCCCCCTCCTAAGGGATAAAATAATCCCGACAAAAATGTCGGAATTGTTTTATCCAGTTGATAATTTCTTTTTTTCGCCATTCCATTGTCTTCTTCATCTTCTTCCTCTTCATCATCTTCTTCTTCTTCTTTCTTTGTACCAAAAAAAAAAAAAAACTGGTTTTGCAATCGTGGCTGGTTTTGTAATCGCAAAGCTAGTGAACTCATATTTTTTTTAATGTAATTTAAAAAAAAAATCTTAAAAAATTCATTTAATTAATTTTTATTTTAATCTCATAGTTACACCAAACACAACATTACTTTATTTTTAATCTCATAGTTCGCTTGGTGCGCGGAATAGCATAAAATTATTTTTATGGGATTGAATTGAAGTGGATAGGATGAGATGAGATTAAACATAGAGTAATGATGTGTTTGGTAGTATGTTTGATATTGAAACAAAAAGTTATTAAAATTTTTAATTAAAATAAAAAAAAAATCTGATTCGCAAAACCAGAAAATTGGTATTGCGTAATCTGATTTTGCAAAATCGCAATCGCAAAACTAATTGATGGATCTTTTTCTTTTTAGGGAAGAAGAAGAAGAAAAAGGAGAGGAGATGCTGCTGGAGTTGCAGCAATTAGGCCTAACTAGACTCCAACACAAGAAGCCCAACTCTCAAACCTAACCACTCAATGACCCAGTTTAATTTGGCTCACTCGTATCTTCGGCCGAAAAGCTAGGCAAATTTCTTTGGCTGATATTGATTCAAAAGTGTAAATAAGGCCATTTCATTTGTAACTCGATTTATGTATTTAAAAATTTTAAAACATGAAAAATGTGTCTTGTTGATCAAATTCAAAAGCAAAATTTTGAAAAAGAATAATTATTTCTATAATTATAAACCAAAATACCAAATAGGGTCTAATTAAATTAGCTTTTAGAATAAAGACTATCAAAAAATAACTAATCCATATATTTGAACTTTCTGCTGATTTCTCTCAAAATCAAAAATATTCTCATAGAATTTCTTCAAAATAATAAATATTTAGCTCATTATTTTACCTATTAAATATTTTAAACTTAGGTGTACTTCCAGTTCTGCGTTTGTAGTCCAACGGATAGGATAATTGCCTTCCAAGCAATAGACCCGGGTTCGACTCCCGGCAGACGCATATTTTAATTTTGTTCTTATATTTTTTAAATATTCTGAATAGATAGAAAAGATGAAAATAATGGTTAATAAATATAGCAGAATATATATCGCATTCCTTTTTGAAAATTAGGGAATTAAACACGTGACTACTAACTACTTATTAAATATAAAAAAATATGAGTGCTCAACACACCTCATTGATCTTTTTTAAAAAAAGGACACACGTCTCATTGACAAATCAATTACCCAGAATAAATTAGACATAAATAAATCTTAATAAGCAAGTTATGATTTAAAAAATAAATAAAAATAAAAATAAAAAAGAAGAAGAAGATATGCTTATGTTATTAGTAATAGTAAATAATTATATCTTAGTAAAACTGTAATAAAGGTTCAATAAAATTTAAAGATCATCATTTTTTTTTATTTTTGGTTTTTCACCCGGTATTCATGTCATTTGGGCAAGACTAATCTGAGTTCGAGTACTGCATGAGCATTAGACAGCTCTTCTTAAGTGGGTACAACTAAAGTAGCACGAATTTCGATCTATAAACTTTTGCACCTAAAGATCATCATTTGTACAACATGTAGAGGCCACAAGGTATATTGGTTTGACTGCTTGATTTCATTTGTTCCTGTATAAAAAGAATTTATGCCCTTACTATTAAAATTTTGAGGTTAGGTTTGATTATTATAAAACTTATATCTTAATTTAAAATGGGAATGAGTCTAAGCAAACACATGTTTTTTATTTTCTTTTTCAAACTTTTAAATATTCTGAATAGACAAAAAAAGCTGAAAATAATGGTTAATAAATATTGCAGAGAATATTTAGCATTCCTTATTGAAAAATAAGGAATTTAACACATGACTACATAATTACATATTAAATATAAATAAATAATAGTCATATTAATTTTCTCTTATACTATTATAAATGGAGAACCCTTTTGATGGTGCTCAACATACCTCATCAATTTCTTTAAAAAAAAAAAAAAAAAAGCCATATCTCATTGACAAATCAACTACCCTGAATAAATTAGACATAAATAAATCTTAATATGCAAGGTTATGATTTAAAAAAGAAAAAAGAAAAAAAAATATATGCGTTTAATGTTATTAATAATAGTAAAAAACATATCCATCATTCGCTTGTTCAATTAATGATAGTCATTGAACAAATATGATTATGGACTAGATGTAGAGGCGATAAGGTATATATGGTTTGATTGCTCGATTTTATTTGATCTTGTATAAAAAAAAATTGGGGCCTTACTATTAAAAATTAGGGTTAGGTTTGATTATAAAATTTATATCTAAATTTAAAATGGAGATGAGTCTAAGCAAGCAAAATTGTTAATATATATTTTTTATTTCTATTTAAAATTGTTTTATCATGAAATTATTTTATTTTATTATTATAGGTTTTTAAAATATAGTTCTAATAAAAGTTTTTTAAAATGTAGATATGATACTTTTGTCACTAAGTTTTATTTAAATTTGATATTTATCATGTAGTCGACCTTATGCAATTGGGAACAAGTTTAGTTGAATTAAGTATTTATAGCAATTAAAGTATAAGAATTTAAAATATGAGCAAAACTAGAAAATATGATTTTAAATAGGATCAAGTTTAGATAGACTCGCAACGCGAAGCACATCATATGCATTTTAATATATAGAAGGTGTTACCTAAACTTGATTTTTGTTCGAATTAATTAATAGGGATTTTTTTATTAACCCTAACTAGATGCAACTCACATCTTCTCATCGTATACTTTCTAACAAGACGTAAAGTGTAGATTTAACAATAAAAGCGATCTAAGGAAAAGAAAACTAAATTAATTTACATTGTTATGCAACGTGCAATAGTTACAATCATATAAGTGAAAAAGCCAATATTATTGATGGCAATAGATCGAATCAACCTTAGGCCAAATTTTAGTGATCACGAGGCATCAAGAATAAATTATGTCATTTTTTTTTTGGCATGCTAGCTCTAGCTAGTAGGCATCTTAATCTTTTGTTCTATGCATAAAAGTAAAGTTAGCGAATAATTATTTTCTACATTTATGTATGTTGCATGTAGATAACATTCCTCTAGAAGAACAATGTGAGCTATAAGAGAGAGAGAGAGAAATGGATTTGTAGCGCTATTCTGTTTGGCTTACATTAAGAGTGACCTTAAGAACTATATGTTCCTCTTGTCTAAAGTAGTTGACATTCTTCCTCCAATTTGTGTTTATTTTTTGAATATGATGTAACTTTTTTCTTTTTTTTATTACTGGGATTCCGGCGTCCACCTGGACTCGAGGTAACTGTCAGACGTCAAAACGAAGACTTCTTCTAACGAGAATTTTTGCATTCACAAATATTCGAAATCGAGACCTTTTGCTTAAGTGATCAGAGCCCCTTCCACCCAACCCAACCCTCGTTGGTGAATATGATGTAACTTTTCATATATTTATATGACATTGTCTTTTGAGGTCATCAATTCATTTTCTATAATGTGCACATGTAAACATTATAATGTTCAGCTAGGTCCCTTATTATTATGGGTGTATGTATATATATATATATATAAACCAGAAATCAAAAACTTAAAAGGGATTGCTTGGGGAAGTGACCTAAAAAAAAAAGAACATGAACTGTGAGAATAATATTATGGAAAGCACATTTTTATGATGGATGTGCTGAGAACAAAAAAAATCAAATTGTAGATATTTCTTGATATAATTGATTGAAATCTTACTAACTAAAGATATCAAAAAAGGCATCACAATTAGATAAGACTAACATCTTTTCCTTTTATCACACAAAGAGAGATTCCTATAATTGGAGTGGAAAACTGAAATTACAAAAATAGGGTCATTCAAGAAATGACTATTGTATAGAATTTAAGTCATAAATGGATGAAGTAAGGGTATTTTGATCATATAAAACATATACACAAAACAACATGATCCATTGATATATATATATATATACCCAATAGTTTGATATACATAAAGGAATTGCTAATTAACAAGTCTTGTAATGTCACACCTTCATTAATAGATAGATGCTTAAGAACATGCATGATAGAGATGTGCATGTTGAGATTACACGAGTATAAGTTCCATGAACCGGGAAAAGCAATGACAAGTGATTTACGTCTTAATCAAAATTGTAGTTTCCTCACGTTGCTCATCAATTTTATCGTTTTAAATACCTTATTATATAACATCTTCCTGAAAGAAAGATTATCATAACATTACACGCAAACACACACACATATATATATAATATTGTTTTAGTTTTTATATTAATCATGTCTAGTACTCTTCCACCTTCTGATTTTGGTGTGGCAAGATTGGCTTCTCAAAGTCGAGTGGTGATCTTCAGCAAGAGCTCGTGTTGCATGTGCCATGCCATCAAGTCATTCTTCTATGACCTACAAGTGCACCCTACGGTTCATGAGCTTGATCATTATAGAACAGGAAAGGAGATGGAGAGAGTTCTTTTGAACTTGGGGTGTAACCCAAGTGTGCCAGCGGTGTTCATTGGTGGCAAGTTAATTGGTGGAACCAGTGAGATCATTAGCCTTCACCTCCGTGGCTCTTTACTTCCATTGCTCAATCGAACTGCTTGATGATGATCTTAATAATTTTGTTTCAATATTATTGATCAATTCGTCATGTTATAAAATTACAGTTTAATTACCCATGTTTAAGTTGTGTTGTTGTAAAATTAACAGAAATATTAATTTCCTTCTCTTTAATTTAAGCACCCAGTATATATATATATATATGTTCGATGCATTTATAATTGCATTTTCTTTTCTTTTTCTCATATATTTTGGGACTTAATTTCTTAGGGATCATTGTAATATATGTATTTACACTACAAGAAAAATGACTTTCAACAGCTCGACAAATAAGCCGTGAAAACCTTTTAACGGCATCGTTCAAGAAGCCATAGAACTAATTTTAAGATGCTTTTTAATGACTTGTATATTAAACATGCTGTTTTAGATATAATTTTACGGCTTAAATAATTATATGCCGTTAAAACTAAGTCGTAAGTCGTTGAAAGTGATTTTTCTTGTTGTGTCACTAAACACTGGGCATGGTTTTAGATTTTCCATGAAATAAGTTACAAGGAGAAACTATCTATGGGAAAAATGCAATGTAAGATCTATCTTTAATACACATTTAGAATTTTCAAGAAGAAGGATTTTTTAGATAAATTAACAAATTACACATACACTTTCTTAAATGTTGAGTCGCGACTAGTTCATGAGCATCCATTTTTCTGTATGGATCTCAACCCAAATATTTGTATATGTTGTTTGATATTTTTTTTTGTGTTAATTACATATCATGTTAGGAGATCACCTTCCCAAAAATAATATATAGTTCCTTGACAGATCATATTAAACATATGTCATATCTTCATACTTATATAAAGATCCCTTGTCTTGAAATTTTTTGAAATTCAATTACTTAAAAATGTGTAACTTTATATCAAGAAACTCAAGAATGTTACACTTGTGATTTTTGTTAATTCATGTCATATCTATCACAATTTCTCGAAAGATCATTAACATATTAATTAACCCCGTTTGATAGGTGAAAAAATCGTTATTTTCTCAAGAAATTAAAAAAAATTCTCAAGAAAATATAAAATATGTGTTTTTGATTGTAATATTTTCTCAAGAAATTTTTTCTCCAACCCCTTTATTTTCTCACCAAAATTTTCTTAGAAATCTTTTTTTAGTATTTTTTATTATTTTCGTGTTTAGTTTTTATATTCTATGAAACATCTCACCATCCATTCTTTTTTATATCATTAGAGTGTGAAAAAATATTTTCTCGTGTACAATCAAACAATCATAAAAAAAAATCTTCTAAATAAATTTATTTGATAAATTATTGCTTGAGAAAACTGTATTTTCTTAATTTTTTTTTTGTCAGTTATCAAATAGGACCTAAGAGATTCACATATGACATGCATTGCAAAAATAGAAAGACAGAGAAAATGGGAAAATAAAAATAAAAATAAAAATTATACAACTAGTAACTCTATCCAACCAAATTATCATATTTTAGGAGTAAAAATTGCAATTTTTTTTGAGAGCATAATTGTTTAATTGTTAAGTATATATTCTCCAAAAATTCATCATTGGGAGCCCAAAAATTCAAATATAGTTGGTATATGTATAAGAGAGACAAAGAGCGTTAGGTGCATATTAATTTAATTAGATATTGCATTTCACCTAATTAAAGTCCTGTAATTATGTTACAATAGAATTATGAATTATAAGTACCACATGCATTCCAATCAATCAAATCTTGCAAGGTACAACTCCAACATTCTATTCTATTATATATTGAGTTTGTCCTCTATTTTAATTATTCAATTTTAATTTGATTTTGCTAGAAGATGATTAAAAAAAAAAAAAAGTAAACTAGCTAGCTAAATATAATTGCCCGTCATTCTTCATCTTAGAAAGCAGATGATTATTATTTTTTTAAAATACAAAATATAAAATTAAATTAATAACAGAAAGGCAAAGAAAAAATGAATTGATCACATCTATTAATGGTTTAAATTAGGATCATTCTGGTTAAATCTGTCGTATCGTGGAATTAGATCATTCAATGTCTCATATTCTATCTCCTCTTAATAATTAAAAAATAAAAAAAATATATATATATATATAAAACAATAAATTTAAAAAATAGCCATAAAAAAAAAAAAAAAATTTGGGATGCACCGTCGCACGTGGGATCTGCTGTTCCCGTTGGAGAAAATGATCGTCGTAAAAGCGTCGCGTCAAAAGATAAGCGTACTGCGTATGCATGCAAAGTCCAAAAGATGTCAGAGATCTGACGAATCACATTTTCACCTAAGTTGCAACCTGAAATTACCCAATAATTTGTGTCGTTCCGTGTAACCTGAACGTTCACCTTTTAACCCAAGTTTCAGTATGCTTATGATCATATACACCCGCGAGCTCGTTTGCATATAAACTCACATCGTCTTTTTTTGCCAGCTCTTTAATTATTATTTAAATGTGCTAGTACATACAACACTAAAAATTAATAAAGATAATAATCAAGAAAAACACAACTAATATGACCGATATCACGTAGTTGAAAAAATAATAATAATTAAGTTGAGATGAATATTTAGTAATCAAGAAATCTAATAATAATTGGCCAGGAAGCCCACAAACGAATAATATTATTATTGCATTAAAAAATATGATTGATGTTGAATCCACTTTTTTTTTAATACCAACCACGCGGACAAAAACTTAAGCTCGGGTGTCGGAGCACAAACCAACTCTTGGTGACAGCGAATCATCAAGGTCGTTCGTTCGTATTGAAACCCGGGGATGCGCACTCACTCCCCTGCATAAAGTAGAAACCATCACTACTATAAACAGAGACGTTTTTTTTTAATCAGATCACTGAATCATCTTCAGTGTTCCTTTTTGCGTCGCGAGGCGAAACAAAACCAGAAGAAAAAACAATAAAAAATTAAAAAATAAGACAAATGCTAACGTGCGCACATCGGTGCATTAAACCACCTGAAACTGGTACACTTCCCCCCTTCAGTGAGTATTTCCAGCTGAGACTAAACAACTAAGCTTAAGCAACAAGAGCTCCCAAACAAACAAATCACCAAAAAAATTAAATAAATAAATAAAAATAAAATGGTCGTTTTCTTGGAGCACTAGCTGTTGGACACTCGTTGTTCGAAGAAAATCGAAACTTTACTGCGCCGGATTTGTTTCTGCTTCGCTTTATGGTATCAGGATCAGAGTGATCAGATGATGAGCTTTCTTTTCTCGGGAAGATGAAGAGATTGAACACCTAGCTAGCTTTTTTTCTCGATTTTATACTTGTGTAGGTAAGCTAGTAATCTTTGGTTTAGCTAAATAGGTTTCAGATGAAGTCGAAAGCATTTTATTCGTACAGATTTGAAGTGATCTTTTGTTATTGTTATTATTTTTGGAGATGATAAAGTGATGTTTGAGATGATTTCTCAAGTGTTTTTTTAGGTTTTCATGACAATGTAGCTTCTTTTGTTTGGTTTTGAGGTCTGGATGTTAGGGTTTGTTTTTGGATTGATTCGTTTTGTTTGTTTGGTTGTTTTATTCTGATTTTTTAGACGGTTCTTTGAGCTCTAATTAGAGATATGTTCGGGTTTTCTCGGAGACGAATGAAACTAGGAAGGTAAAATCTTTATTTTTATTTTTTTCTGTTTCTGTTTCTGTGTTTTTCTTGATTTTCTCCTTGTCATTAAAATTAAAACCTTCATAAAACGGTTTGCTAGGTTGAAAGTTCAGCTGTCCGATTCAGCTCAGGGGACTAGAAGTCCTATGAGACACTCGAAACGCGTCGGAAAATCTAATGTAAGAGTAAGACCCTGTGTGAATGCTGTTCTTTCTACTATTTTGTACCTTTGTATTGGTTGGAGCACATGAATTAAGTTCATAAGGTTTGTGTAGGATGAAGGCGTTGCGCCGGCAAGTAGTAATTCTGATGAGTTGAATTGCCAAAGCTCACCAGCTGAAGCTGAAGTTAGTAACAGCACATCTGGGAACTCGGAAAGTTGGATGGTGTTGTCTACTGCCGGGAGCAAACCTACTCCTCGCTTCAATGTGATAAATTTCCTCAAATCTTGACCTTTTGGTTTAATTATCTTTTTTTTTTTTTTTTTTTTAAATCTGTTGTTTGTAATCAAGAAAAGCCTCAAATTTGAGTTGTTCTTGTGGGTAGCATGCGGCAACTGTAATTGGGGACAAGATGTTTGTGGTCGGCGGTGAAACTGGTCAGGGATTGTTGGATGATGTGCAGGTATTGAATTCTGTTTTCTTTTTTTTTTCTTGGAATTCAGGGATTAGTGCACAATGAGATTTGTAATACCTAAAATTGTGGCAGCAATTGTTTTATCTTAGTCATTATTCTCGACAAAAGATTTGATGCCAGAATAACTTACTTTGGAAGACGGCAATGGTTTTCTCTGTGTTTTTTCCATCTTCAGGTGCTTGATTTTGAGAAATTTGCATGGACTACAGCTTCTTCAAAGCTTTACTTATCACCAACAAGCCTGCCATTGAAGATCCCTGCATGTAAAGGTCATAGTCTGGTATGACTCTTTTAGCCAGCCAAGTATATTGTATGGTTACGATTTTAAAATTTAACATTAAACATGTAGCCTTCTCTCAGACTCATCAAATTAAGCATTTGATTTGATTGTTGAAAGTTAAAATTATTGATTTAAAAATGGTAAGCAACTTGACATGGGACATTGGGATATACCTATTTTTGGAATAGCCAGCTGAAATTTCATGTTGCTTTTGTGTACCATAACTAGGTTTCTTGGGGGAAGACAGTGCTCTTGGTCGGAGGCAAAACTGATCATGCAGGAAGTGATCGAATTTCAGGTCGGAGTTCTAGTATTTTTGCTTGTCTTAGTTTTTCTAGATTTGATTTGATATGACTCTGAACTGTACCTACCATTAAAATAAATTTTGATGTTAATTAACATGTCTTCTCTTTTTTGTTTTTCCCAGTGTGGACATTCGATACAGAAACAGAATGTTGGTCACTTATTGAAGCAAAAGGGGACATACCGGTACTCTCTTTAACCTCACTACGTAATCCCATTTAATTAGGATGGAAATGCATCTAGTAACAACTAAGGCCATGATCTACATCAGTCAAGGGTGCTATTATTGCTCCAAATCATTCAGTCACTTGTCCTTTGTAGTTTGCTCCCATGTTTTCATCTATGTTTTGCTGCTCTGACTTATGAAACAATTCAAACAAGTTGACTGGTAATTGCAATGTTCTTATATAGTAAAAATTTCTTCTCTGACACAATTTTAAATCTGAAATTGTCTTTTTGAACTAGTATAGAATTGTATATTGTTAGATGCTTCATTTACAACTAGAAGAGCTTAGTAAAATCAAGTTAATCAACAGATGCATGTTCATTGGGAAAATGATGAAATGGCTTGCCAATCTTAAGGCTGTTACCCTTGTTAGTCTTTCTAAAACTGTTTTGGGGCACTACTGAAACAACTATGGATATGAAGGAATGGGCATGTCATACATGCCAAATTGTAACATAGGAAGTTCACAAATTACATTGCAGGTTGCACGTTGTGGCCACACTGTGATCAGAGCTGGATGTGTTTTAATCCTTTTTGGCGGTGAAGATGTTAAAGGAAGGAGATTGAATGATCTTCACATGTTTGATCTTAGGTCTCTGATGTGGCTTCCTCTTCATTGCACGTAAGTCTGCCTCACTTTATTGAGTCTAAAATTTTTGTACCAGGGGAGAAGGTTGTAAAAACAATTCTTTTACACTGAAAAACAATTTATATTCGTCATCAATGTAAATTTCACAATTAAATTTATTTTTCTATTGATACTAAAATGAATCTGCAGTTGCCAGCATAATTTGGTCTAAACTTCTGTGGCTAAGGAATTGTTAATATGCATTCTCAGAGGAAGTGGACCTTCTCCAAGATCAAACCATGTAGCTGCTCTTTATGATGATAGAGTTCTTTACATTTTCGGAGGATCCGCAAAGTCGAGGACTCTTAATGACTTGTATTCTCTTGACTTTGAAACAGTATGTGAACTTAGTAGTTTTAACTTCATTCTGTCAATATTTCCTGAAGTTGTGCACTTGTTGCTTAATGCAATTGCATCAAGGCTACCTACATGATTTTGACTCTATTATTTATTTTCTCATCAGATGATATGGTCAAGAATTAAAATACGAGGGTTCCATCCATCACCTAGAGCAGGTTGTTGTGGAGTTCTATCTGGATATAAATGGTATATTGTTGGAGGTGGTAGCAGGAAAAAGAGTACGCACCTATCTTTACTTACCATATTCTCTGTTGACACCCACAAAACTTTATGTCTGTATGTGAATTTCTTGCAGTCTACTTTGTCATTTATTGCTACTTCAGACGCTTAGACTTTGTATAACTTTCCTGTTGCAGATATTGTTAGTATGCCAGTTACGGTTATACAACTTTATGCAGTTTCAAATCTAATAGGAACCACCTAAATAATTGAATAACTTCCCAGCGTTGCAATATTCCTAAATTGCTCATGTTGAAGCTTTTAAACTTAATTGATATTGACTTGTTTTTTCAGGACCGGTAGAAACCTTGGTGTTTGATATTCAAAAACTCGAGTGGTCAGTGGTTGTGGCATCATCTCTTTCATCTATTACTACCAACAAAGTGAGCCTCATTTATTTTACTCTATTTCCTTTTGTCAAGATACCAATGAGCACTTCTGAATATTGTCTTGAGTTTTCTGTAAATATAAATATTTCATCCTATGATTTTGAAGACTTTTCTTTTCTCTTTCGTCGACTCTTTTACACGTTTGAATCCTATTGCTTAAGGATTATTTGTGTTTGTTGTGTTTAAAAGAAATGTTTTGGACAAGAGATCTTGCTAAAAATAATTAACCAAAAATACAATAGGTTTCTCCATCTTAAGGAGCCTGGATTATTTGCTAATCACAATAATTTGATTCTTTGCCATACAAGCCTCAAGGTCAGTTTAAACCCCACAACTTACTAATCCAATCAAAGAAAAAGAAAAAGTTACCATGCTTCTTAAAATGTTCATGCTGTAATACTATTTATTTTTAAAAAAGGCTTCTCCATTGTACTAGTTCAACAACTTTAGGTTGCAGGCTTGCATTAATTTCCATCAGGTCCAAGGCTGAATGGGTAAGAAGGTCTTTGTGAGCACACTATGGATTTTATATAATGTTAGTGATAGCTAAATATATATAATTGGCTTCTACCTTACAATTATTGTTTTTGGGTTTAGTGGTTATTTACCATGGTATTAGAGCTCTAGTTTGTAAGAGGTCTTAGATTCAAGTCTCTTTGTTAGCACTTGCATATTTCTCATTGGCATGTTTGGTATTTGTCTATTCTACTTCTCCAAGTGGAGGATGGGGCTACATATGAGGGACAGTGATGCAGCATGTGTTATGCTATTTTCCAAATATTATCAGCATTACCACCGTATATAAACGTAATTAATTAAGATGTTATTTTATTTTCTTGTTCAGGTTGTTTCCTTTTATTTGGTATTTTTTTCATGCTCACCTTCCAGCACCAGATTCAAATAGTTTTAAAAAAATTTATTTCCAACCTGATGAAAAGACCACATTTTGGGGGAATACACCAAATCTTTGACTTATAAAGCCCTGTCATCTTCTACTTAACAATGGAGCACCTGGTAGAAGAATCTTTACCGAGAATAGAGCAATGGAAGACAATTGCTTCTTACATTTATGGTTTTTATTTCATAATTATCAATAATTCTATTCAGAGAGATTATTGACTCATTACCAAATAGCTACATGCAGTTGTAACTTCTAACATTGTTTTTTGGTGGGTAGCAAATACGCAAAGTTTTTGTGAAAATACGCAAAGGTTTTTTTTTCTAATTTTTTTCTTTGCTTGATTTTTAAATCATGTTCTTGCACAGGGGTTCAGCTTAGTGCTCGTACAGCAGAAAGAAAAAGCATTTCTTGTTGCATTTGGGGGACACAGAAAAGGGCCATCAGATCAGGTTGGATAAAGTAAATACATTTAAGTTCTTGTGAAAATAAATTGTTTACTTGAACTAAGCAATTGCTTCTTGTATCTGATTGTGTATAGTTTTTTCCCCTCAATTTGTTTCATGAATCTGATTATTTACAGTTTTTCCCTTATTTTTTATTTTTTAACTTCTAAGGTGCCTTACAGGTTGAAGTCTTAATCATGGAAAGAAATGATCAATCCATGGGCCGCCGATCTGTCCTTGACAAATTTCCAAGTCATTCACTGCTTGAAAATTGCTCAAGTACCATGGGGTTGGCTTCTCAAGTTGGGAATAGTGCTCGTCCCCCAAGCTCCATCGATTCTGTTGCCAAGCAAAATCTAGCAGCTGTGCTGGAGCAACATGGCTCCAGCAGGAGATCTATTTCAGAGTCCTCTACTGAAGATTCAAATACTGCCTCTGGCAATGTCTCACTTCGAAAGCAGTTTCACACAGAGGAAGAATACAATACCATGCTTAAAATGCCAAAGAATATTGATGATGAAAAGCTTAAGGAGCCCACTGGTTGTCCTGTACCAAAAAGCTTAAGGAGCCCACAGGTATGTATCTAAAGCATCCTTCACTACAACTGCAGCACTAGACCTCATACCATTTACAAAGGACTGCAATATTTTGGGAATCATATGTTTATAATTCCTTAAAGTTTTCATAATTTGTAGAATATTTTTATAATTTTTCGTAATTATTGTGATATTTTAAAGAAGCTATTGCATTTGTGTTCTGCTGTACCTATGGATTTACCACTATGCCATATCATGGTTGGTATAATTGTCCCACTTCTAAACCAATATATTTATATTATTAGGCTGTGGAGCAGAGAACAAAATCTTTAGATACAGTTAAGACTGAGCTTGTGGGAGTTACGGGCAGCGCTGAAGATATGTCTTTCATGGTTGATTCTGAAAGCACAAAAGCACATCAGAAGCAAGTCAATCCTCTCACTGACAAGTATGACATTATACTCCCAGAAATTGATGGAAAAACAATGGGCTTGCAGCAATTATACGAAAGCAAAATGTCTGCCTTGATAAGGAAGAACAGGATTCTAGAAGAGCAGTTGGCAGCTGCATTGGCTGGAAGGGAAGCTGCAGAGAAGAGTTTATCTTCTGCAACTAAGAGCAAACAAGACATGGAGAAAAAGCTAGCTGATACAATTAAAGAAATGGAACTGCTTAAAGAGAAGCTAACTAGTGTAGAACTTGCACAAGAAGAGGCCAATAGCCTATCAAATATCGTCCACTCAGACAATGTCCGCCTTGAGCATGATGTTGCTTTCCTCAAAGCTGTTCTAGATGACACTCAAAAGGTGCGTTGGAAATATCATTCTTATCTACCTCTAATTCAATAGCTTATATGGATTCCAGCTTAAATGCATCTATGTTACTGAACTAGCCTATCTTATATGTGTGTCACCGCAGGAGCTGCATTCAACTAGAGGAGTTCTTGCAGGAGAAAGGGCTAGAGCATTCCAGTTGCAGGTATGGCTTCTGGTTCATGTGTCTATCTGTCTTTATTGGTGATGCCTTCTAATAATATTTCATCTCTGATGCATCGATGTTTGGGTTGATGTAATCCATTGTCTATCAAAGAAAAGTAGACAACAAATAAATGAACTTTTATAAACCTAGTTTTGTGCCCTGCTAATATGGCCCCGTTCTTGAAAGAGGTTCATTTAGTTCATGGATTTATCACTACCCTATTAACTCTTGACCATCTTTAACCTATAGGAAAGAATGTAACTGATGTTAGTGTCATCTCTAGCTAAGTTATGATGTTTCAGTTTCAATTTCATCTATAAGATGTGAAGCAAGCTTGATACCATCACGTGTCATTCCTCATTAGGTTCTTCAAACTAGGTAAAATGATGCTATTTATCTTATAATTCTTGATTCTTTTCCATCATCAAAGCCATGTTGAATTGCAGGTGGAAGTCTTTCATCTCAAACAAAGACTACAGTCTGTGGAGAACCGAGCAACGACGCCCAGAAAACCTTTCCACATCTAGTTTGGCACTATAAGAAAATCTCGCCAAAATTCAAGCTTCATGTTTTTTGTTGGATTGATGATGTAATGGCTAGCTGTGTGGGAATTTTCTTTTGACAAATTGTCTCAATTTCTGTTTACTACCACCCAGCCTACCGCGATTATTTGTGTATATGCTGAATCCATACATGTTATTATTAGTGTATTATTCTCTTTGGGAAATACAATATTCTTCTCCAGTTCTTCCCTTTAATCATAGAGAAGTTGTGCTGCATGGAAGCATTTGTTCAAACTTGCAATGGACTGCCCAATATAACAAAAACGAAAGAGAAATTAATCCAGCTATATTCCAAAATGAGGCTCTTCAGATTTAGGCCCTGTTTGGCACAATTTATGCACTTTTTTCAAATACGGTCTCAAATGGAGAAATTAATGAAAGGGAGCTTTTGTAAAAATCTCATCTCCCTGGTCTTTGGTGTGCTTAACAAAAAGCATGTCCAAGCAAGCAATAAAATTAGGTATACATGGTGGGTTAAGCCAATTTAGTTATTACAGTACTTTGAGAAGACCAGAGTTTGAGTTATGTTAATGACATATAATGAGGTTGTTCGTGTCCCTCCTTATATTTTTTAAATATATTTTGTTGACATTATTTTTAAAAATTATTAAATTATTATAAAATCACTTTAAATAATGCGTCAACACGTGATCAGAAGTTATATTTTGTTAATATTATCCTTAAAAGTTATTGAATTGTTGTCGAGAGGGGAGGTTATATTTTATTGATATTATGCTTAAAAGTTATTGAATTGTTATAAAATCACTTGGAATAATGCATCTCTACGTAACGGGAGGCTATCCAACAAATGTCATGCAAGAAAGTGTGTACGTTAAAAGTAAAACCTGTTTGAAGTATACCGACGGAATTGAATAAAACACAAACGGCGAACCGACCTCCGTGGACGGTTTCTTCTCGGCGTACCCTCCTCCATCTCTCTAACTTCGACATCTCCAATGTCTTCTTCTCACAGTTGGAACAGTAGGGTTTTTTCATCTGCCAATCAGAAAGTCTCATATTTAAAACAAATAAAATCGGCGATAAAGGGAAAGGCATGTCCGATCTGTCTGAATCGCGTAGAGGATTCTACAGCCGCGGTGCTTACGGTGTGCACGCATGTGTACTGCATCGATTGCATTCGAAAATGGAGTAAATTGAAGCGGAATTTCCTCTCTGCAACGCCGTCTACGATTCTTGGTTCCTCAAAACTAGGTTTTCCACCGCGGATTTCAAAGAAGAGCGTTTGCCGCCTGATCTAGATGATCGGAAGAAGAAAAAAGTGATTGATAGTACTGAAGATTACAGAGCAGAAATAGATCGGTTTTCAAGTCATAGGTACGCTTCTTCTTCGTCTTGATGAATTTGGAAGGTTTGGTTGAAATTTGTGTTTTGTTGATTTAGGATTGTGAGGAGGAGATCAAGGAATGAACTGGTTAGGGCGAACAGGAACCAGGAATCGAGGCCGTTGCCGTGGCGGCGATCGTTTGGACGGCTGAGATTTGCGTCAAAAGATGAAAGGCAGAAGCATCAATCAGAGGTTGCTGAGAGAGCTCTTCAATGGCGTGCTAGGTATGTCTTACTGGTTTCCATCTCCATAGTTATGTTGCTCTTATTGATATCTTGTTTTTATGGCTTAGACATTGTTGTCTCTGTTGCCTTTGTAGTATATATAGCAAACGGTTGCAAGCTGTTCCTCTTCCGTCTAAGTATTGCCTACAGCAGGTATTTTTAAATTAAGCCATTGTAGTGAGATTTCAATAGCGTAAATTGGCATTATCGTTCTATTACTTAGATGAGCTTGGTCTTCCAATGAACTGAATGTTATGAATGTTACCTCACTAGAATGAGAAATGTTGTAGTTCTCAGACTTCCTTTTAGCTCAATTTTAAGATACTAATGTGAATAATGACCCTGAGTCGTGCACATGTTCTAAACATGTTATTTATGTTTTTGTAAACCTAAAATCTGAAAACAAACCATTTTAACATTGTTTTGCATAGTTTATCTCCTTTTATGATTTTGGTTTTTTTTTTCCTTGGGTATGTGCATGCGCGTGACCACATTTCGCTTCTATAAACGGCTTATCTAGCCCACTGAAATTGGTTGCTTGGAGGTTTTAGGGAAATGTGGGTTTGTTTTTCTTTATTCCTGACTGCATCCATCTCACTAAACTACGTAATTTTCTGCTTACTACGGATGGTGAGTGCTCAGAAATTTCATGGCTACTTATTTATGGAGTGTTGCCTGCCTTACTACTAGTCTACCACAGTTATTCAGTATATTATTGTGCCAAACTTTGTACTGCCCTCATACCTGGAAAAAAATGAAAAGGGTAAAAAGTGCTTATGTTATACATTCATGGGTGCTGAATCTTTGTACTATTTTTAAATCAAGAAATCTTAAGCAGGCCATTGTTTGTGTTCTGGACTTTATTTAGATTAATTTGTTCCAATCTTCATGAAGAGTTTAGTTGGTTACTTCACTATCAGAACTGCTGTACCTTGTCAATTGATACATCTCATTTTCTTCTCCTTCAGAAAATTTTAGCAAATAAGGATGTGGAGGAGAAAATGCGCCAGCAGTTAGAACCGTGGATTCAAAGGGAATTGCAGGTCATCCTTGGAGATTCAGATCCATCTGTTATTGTGCATCTATGTACATGCCTTTATATGTCAAGCCTTGAAGAAAAGCATAGGGCTCCATCAGAGTGTCTCAGTATTAACAATAAATACGTGGAGCAATTGAAACCTTTCCTGTATGAAAGGTCTAACATGTTTTGGCATGAATTAAGGTACAGTTCTAGCATTAGTCTCCATTGGGTTTACCCCCACCTTTGTGTATGTGTGAATAAACATTAGATTTAATGCCCTTTGTGGATGGACATCTGGGCCTAGCTTGCTCTATTTTTGAAGTGAGGTTTTTCTGCCACTTGGAGCAGTTTGTCCAAATTCTTTTCTTTCTTTTTTTCCTTGGTGGATGGGTGGCTGTTATTTGATATTTAATTCAATACTTGTTAAGACCAACTTCTGATTGAGGACTATGCACTGTTCCTGCAGTTGCTTTGCAGGGAGTATGTTTGACATGACAACTTATGATTCAGTGGTTGAATACAAACAGATGGAGTTATTGTAAGTAGTCATTTCTATTCAAAAGTTATATAGGCTGCAATAAGTTTGTTTCATTTTATGGAAATCTCACAATACATATGGACCATATTGCTTGATCTGCAAACGTAGATGCAGTTTTCCACTGTTAACATGGGATTTCAGTTTTCATGGTTTTGAGGTTATAGTCATTTTTCTAACTACATTAAATGTAATTTATTGGAAGTAGAAATGAAAATAAATTAATTAATTAAAAGATAGTGAAGATTGAAAGCGAAGAGATACCAAGAAGTGAAAACTTTAGGTATTAGGACCAATTATTCGTCAAAAAGAAGAAATGAGTGAGGATGTGAACCGTATGGTTAAAGTGTGATGGATTAAGTGGAGGAGTGTTTCCATAGTATTAAATGATCGATGCATCCCATTAAAGTTGAAAGACAAATTTTATAATACTCCTACTAGGACAACCATACTCTTTAAAAAAAAAAAAAGAAAAAAAAAAGAAAAAGTAACATCATTAACAAACTAAATGTAACAAAAATGCAAATGTTGAGATGGATATGTGATAAAATATTGAAAGATAGAATTACAAACGAAAATATTCAAAAAAAAAAAATGGTAATAAGTAGTCCTAATTTGAGATTAAATGAGAAACAAAATCAATTAAGGTGGTTTCGACAATACAATGAAAATCGTAGGATGTGCCAGTTTTGAAGAGTGACTTATTAACAATCCACAATAATGAAAGAGATAGGGGAACACCTTTACACAATATGGATTGATATAATTAAGAAAGATATAATATTAACAGTCCACAATAATGATAGAGACAGGGGAACACCTTACACAATATGTATTGATATAATTAAGAAAGATATAATATTAACAATCCACAATAATGATAAAGACAGGGGAAGACCTTACATAATATGGTTTGATATAATTAAGAAAGATATAACTACTTGTAATATAAATGTAGACTTCGCCCGTGGTAGAGAAAAGTGGAGGAAGTGGATTCATTTAGTTGACTTCATGAAATTGGGAAAAGGCTTTATTGAGTTGAGTTGAGTCATTCTTCTTATTGTGCATTTTAAAACACATTTTCAATGTTTTCAACTTACAACTTTATTTACAAGATCCATGCATGTTGTCAAATGAGCTTATGTGAAATATAGTGTGTTCTGCTACTTACTTTGTTTGATTGTACTGATGCTTTTTCAACTGAGTAGGTGATGATTTAATGTGTTTTTTTCACAATAATGTGCAAAACAATGTGGCTGGCTCTTTCTTGAATTGCTATCAGCTGATAGTTGAAAGGCCTTTCTGACTAGCAAAATGCTTAAGCAGTTTATTTTATGATGATGCTTTGAAGTTTTTCTAGAATGAGTGAACAAATCAGTTGTGCTGAATTTTGTTTAGTGCTTTTTTAGTTTTTTTTTAAAAAAAAAAAAATCCCTACTTGATTATATCCACACAGCTTAAATGCCCTTTAAAGAGTGTAATATTGTTTTCACATGGTTATATAAGAAGGGTGTATCAAATGTACTAGACTCATGACATTGTAGGGTTTGGAGAAGACTCGATTTATGCAGCCTTGCCCGTGCAATGTGGAAAGGCTGTTTTCAGTTATGAACATGTGACCTCTGGGTAGTCGCCTTTACTGTTGTGCTATACTGTTTTTTTTATTTTTTTTTTTATTTTATTTTTTTATGTCGATGTGTCTTAAAAATGGTTGCAGTACTCTTTGCTTTTAATTTTATTTGTTCATATATTTGGTTACAGAAAGAAGCTTCCTCATCATTCAAGTTACTCTGATTTTTAGTTGATCTAAGAGACTGGTATTTTCAAGGTCAAATGGCATGTGTACCATCTAGAGGAGGGACAAAGGATCCGGTATGCTGGCTTTTAAAAATTGGTTAGTGTTCAGATGGCAGAAAAGATATATTACAATGCAATGTGATCATTATACTGTTAAGTGGGGGAAAGTACCTAACTCGCAAGTGTGATCATGGGTGCCAAGAAGCCTGAAAACTCTGATTAACCAAACCGCCACAGACAGAGAACATAACCTCTGTCCAGGCCCTCAGACTACCTTGGCATATATGGCACTTACCTGGGATGACAGAAACTGAAAAGAAAAAAAATGCCATTCTTCAGTGTAGTATTCCAATTACCAAGAGAATCTATCAGAAAGCTGAGCATCTACGGCAGGCTTTACTGCACATCTCAATTGAGTGAATGTCCTCTTGTTAGCAGTTGCCGAGGCTTCTCCTGGAGGGGACAGAGGTTTTATAGGAGTTGTTTAATTGCTTTGAATTATGTATTAATGTATGATTTAAGGCGATTTAACAACTCTCAATAACAATGTCAATAATGTGTATTTTTAAAATATATTTTTTTTAAAATTATTCAGTTAAGGACATAATAAGTACTGCCCAGTTATAGTTTGAATATTGCACTACTTGGATTCAGTTGCTCGGGGTTATTACTTGGACACAAGTAAGGCAACTTATGAAGGTTGTGCTGTAGCGTTTTGATGTTGAGAGTTTCGTAGGGGACGACATTCTTGAAAGCTTGAAATTCTACTAATTTCAACTTTTTTTCTTTTTTTTTTATTTAAGATGGAAAGAGTTGAACCAAGCTATACTAAATGGATTAATTACAGTAAGAAAGTATGTAAGTTGTGCCTAGTGGATCTTGATGTCTATTATAGAACAGCACTGTTGTGGAGTACGGATTGAAAGACATGTAGCCAAAAGCTCATTTCACAGACTCAATAAAATTCCTTTTTTTTTGTTTAATAAATTGAAAAACTCAAGTTTATCGCTTGTTCATACCTATTAATATATATGTAAGAGAATGTTATTTTAACTACAAAAATTACATTTACAAAAAAAAAAAAAAAACCCAAAAATTATAATTACTTATGCAAATACACTTTTATGATCATCTTAATGTCTAATAAATAATTCAATGATTATGATAATGTAGTTGTCCATGTAGTTGTAATTATTTTTTATAATTAAAATAACAATCTCCATATATATATATATGTGTGTGTGTGTGTGTATATATGTATTATGCTAATTTAACTATAAAATATTATAATTACAATGTCACTACACATTCATATTCATTAAATTATTTGTTATACACATTCAATGAATATGAATGTGCAATTACATTGTAGTTGCAATATTTTATAATTAGATTACCATAATACATAGTCTTTGCAATCACCGAGTTTTTTCAATGTTATCAGTGAGTAGTATAGTATTTTAAATCTTTAACTACTCTAAACTTTTTTTTTTTTAACAGAGTTATCTAATGTAATGGTATTTCTCTATTTTGAGTAGCCTCTCCATTCTGAACTCTTTATCTTTATTGACCATTATTCCATTTTCAATTAAAAACACCATTCTTAGCTTTTTTATACCTATTAATTAAAAGACATTAATTAAGATCACCGCAATAAACCATTGAACATACAATTTTATCAATGGAAAATGCATGCAGCAAAGCATATATATATATATATATATATATATATATATATATATATATATATATATATATATATATATGAGTGACACCATGGCTCACCAAAAGCAAAATGCATGCAGCATCCATTTATAGATATATATATCCCCTTAAGCAAAGCAAATTTACCCTTGAAGCTCCATTAGTATCTTATATGACTGGCAACTCATTACAAACATCCAATCTGAAGATCTTGCTCCTTTGATCATTAAACAAAGCGCGACATTACACCTCTCGACGAATACTTACAGAGCCAATCAAATCATGTGTTTGTTTTTACTTTTCAGAAAGGATATTGTGTCCAGCCAGAGGAACCTGTGTAGCAAGCCTCATTGCCTGCAGGTTACATGACTTTGATGACTTGTTTCTATAAAAGTGGATTTCAACTCTTTTGTCATTTAAGAAACTTTACTGCATACACATATGTCCACTCAATACTCTTTGGTATATACATCTTCTGTGTTTCATCTTGAATTTACAGAGAATAGTTACTAACAATATATACAAACTTATTTATCTACATAACTGTCTGGCCAAGCACATCTATCTATCAACCTATTTGTGTTTTCTATCTATCTTTTACAGATATAATTCTGTCTCTCCAAAATGTTTAGTTTCTTCTAGTATAGCCCAAATGGAATCGGGTTCAACTGGGAATAGCTCATCCAAAAGGAAGCTTTCATTCCAAAATGTTCCAGATCCTGATATACCAGCATCTGCAATGAAATGCGAGCCACTGACCTTGAATGTTTTGCAAAGTTCTTTGCGGGTTCCTTGTGGTTCATCCTCTTCAACTGGCACCCCTGGAGAGTTTATGGAAGTTGTGAATGAAGAGGATGAGGATGATTCAGACATGCAGTTGGGCGATGCAAACCTTGCTGCTACTGCTTTAATTTCTGTACTTGAAAGACCTTCTGTGAACTTCGGGCGTTCCTCAGTTGGAAAATTGAATACTCCTTCAGGACCACGCAGACAATATACCGCAGCATCATAAGCACGAGCTGCCTTTTCTGGAGTGTCATAAGAACCCAACCAAATTCTTTTCTGGTCATGTGGTACTCGTATTTCAGAAACCCAGCGTCCCCATTTTCTCTCTCTCACACCTATGAAGGATTCAGTTGCTCTTTTACGCTCGAGCCCACTAGTCTTGGTCTTGTTTAATACAGAAACTTGATCACTATCTTTAGATTTAGCTGATGATACCATTTCGCCAATTTTGAATTGGGAGGGGGAAAGAGAGAGACCTAAAGTGGTAACTGCCGGGGAAAAGGGAAGAGAGTAGCTGATTCTAGGACAAGGGCAGTTTCAGGGATATTGTGGGTGGGACAGCAGGGTAAGGGGTAAGATGTTGAGCGTAACGTAAAGTGAGGGACTATTTAAAGGCAACTTAGGTTTAGTTTATCTCAAATGGATGGGAAAGCAATGCGGTTCACATGCAGGTCATACTGCACCTGGAGACAACTTCACGGTGGCGCGTGATATTGCAAACCGCACGTGGCAACTGAAATAATTGTCGTGTAGTCTGTGGTGGCCATCACGAATAAATGTTGTTACTATGACTTAATCCCTTCCTTGAAGAGCAAGGAAGAGTTACTAATACCTGCCAATTGTATGCTTTTTTTCTTTCATAAATAACGCCATCTACTTGGATATATTTTAAAGATTTCATTAACACACATTAAACTCGTGGTAAAATATTTGACTAAACACTTTCAGACATGGTGACAGCTGGCTACCATTTTCAACTTTTATCTGGTTTTCACACTAAACACAAGTCTCCTGTGCATCTTCCCTCTACCAAGACTAGTTACTGTTCATCTGCTAACATATGAAACTCATCCCAAAGTCCTCTCTTCAGCCTTAATGCACGAGAAATGGTTCTTAAGCCATGATTTCATGGGTCTGAATACAGGTTTTATACACCAAGCAATCAGATAGTTGAATCATCTGATCTGTCTCACATTGAAATAGATATCTGTATCACATTACAGGTCACACTATAGTACTAATGGAGGCTAGTGAGCAATTAATGTGAGTATGAACTGTGAACAAACTTAAATTGCCGCAAGGTCTCAACCATTGAGTGAGATCTCCCAGTCCTATTGTCGGATGATTTAGCCTGAGACCGATGTCCTCATACTTCAACTTATGGTTTTCACTATAGCAACTTTACAAACTAGTTTAAATGACTGACTAAAGCTTCTGCAATGCACCAAACAGAACAGTCTTCTGAATAGGATTCAAAAGAATATCTAATTTAAATTGGTTAAGAATGGAGCAGCTATAGTTGGATAATTAATGTTTCACGATGAAGTTGGGGATGATCTTATATAGTTCCCATTTATGATGGTATTTGCAATTTTTCTGACGATATTTCTAAGCATAGAACAGAAAATCAAATCACTAAAAAATGACAAAAGACAAAACTCGTCACAACCATTACAGAAGCCAAAATCAAAATATTTGAGCTGAAAATATAAGAGAAGACAATGAGAAATTAGAGTCTAGCATAATGGCTTATCTAAAAGGCCAATCTGTGGCAAAATGTTCTAAATAGAAATTAGCATTGTTGTCAAGGTGTTGCCTATGAATAGACTAAGTCATCACCTAGGCATTTTTCAAATTGCACAGGACATTCTCTAAGTACGCAGTGAGCTTATATGTAAACTTTTAAACATTTTAAAAGGGTATAAAAATGATACCTGAACCTTTTCTTTAATTTTTATCTATTATTTCCTTACAAATATATAAATCAAAACCAGAAATACCTTTTTATCGTAAAAGATCGTCATGCTTACTATATGACAAAAAAATAATGAAACATCTTTTAAGATGGTATAGTAACTCTCTAAGATTTCAAATCTGGAAATGCCATTTATAGAAAGATACTATTCAATTAGCAATAATATTTTAAATTTGTATTCAGGGCTTTATTTAATTTTTATCACCAAGTCCTCATTTAGGCAATGATTATGCACCGCCTCAACAAGGTAAATTTCCTAGGCATCACCTTGATACCTTGACAACACAGAGAGCTAGATAAAGGAAAGAAAACCATACATTATGATGATGCTTTGTTTTCCTGTTCTGTTTCGCAGCCATTTGTGTTTAGTTTTGTTTTTGCTGTTGCATCACATCTTCTCATGGTATGCCTATCTGACCTCCGACTTCTTGTGTCAATTTTTCCAAATCAACGAATATTTTTGCCTATCAACCAAAGACATATAAACAAATGAACCCTTCACCAAACACAAATCATAACATTGAATAGAAGATGCATTTGACAATTCATTTATTGAAGTTTGGGACAATAGTGTGTGTGTGTATATATATATATATATATATATAGAGAGAGAGAGAGAGAGAGAGAGAGAGAGAGTGCATTAAGCAATAAACTTCAATTCTGGAAAGATGGTAAGCAGTTGTTGTCAAACCTTAAACTTAAAGAGGACCCCAAAACAGCTGTTCAGGCTTACTCTGTCTGCCTGAATTCGTAGAATGAGTTTCATTTCTCCTTAATGACCTGGAAGAATCCAATCCAATCCAACCTGGAACAGAAAATTTCACAAATCAAATCCGTTCCAAACTCATTTGTTTAGAAACAAAATGCTAATTGTTTTGTAGTACTGGAGTACTTAATAAGGAGAAAATGGAGAATATGCAAATACCAACAAAGATCTGCAAAGCAGCAAACAAGGTCTTTGCATGGAATCTTAGTAATTGTTTCTTCAATTATACAAAGAAAATATAACACCTAACCAACGCCTGCAAGCAAAAGATTTGTATGAACCAGCAAAATTACCCTAAAAAAATAAAAAAAGATTCACTTTACCAAAAATGAATCTAAATCGTTCATAGGTTTTGAAATCAATTGTCAATGAGAGGGGTCCGATTTAAGAATTTTGACGGAAATGCGCATACAAGCGCCAAGGATCCAATCAATTGCGCTGTAAAATAAAAAAAAATCAAGCAAATCCAGGAGAGAACACCAACAACTGCATGCATTGCAAATTCGGTAAATGCGAAACACAAGCTGCGCCAAATGGTCTAGAAACTGTAAGTTTGAAGAAACAAAATCTCACTCACCGTCACCGGCCCGGCATTCTGAGCCAGAAACCACCATTAAGCATCACTTGGGACGCCATTTTTTGAGTGGGGAGAGAAGGGATGCGAGACGAGATCCATCGTAAACAAACATCTCCACAGAGAAGACGACGCAAATACCAAATGGTCTAGAATTTATTTTTTATTTTTTATTTTTTACATTTTTTATCAATTATATTCTTTATTTAAAATTTTATTTAGTAAAATTAACACAAAATCTGACATTAGAGTTCTCACAACACATAATATTCAATAGTAATATATGTACGTATACCGCATGAATATATAAGTTATTACACATTCATTAAAAGAAATTAATTTTTTTAAAAGCAAAAGAAATTAATTATAGGCATCATAAATCAAATCAGTTTCAGCAAAGCACTGATTTAAATGATTTAAAATAAAATCAAGCACTGATGATGATGGTTTTACATACATAGCTTTTTCATGTCGAATTCTCAACCTTAACAGATAACGTAAGATACACATCAAGCCGTGGGACTCATATGAGCCTAAATATATAAAGGTTAGTGAACATACTTTACAATCTGTAACAAATGCTGTACTCAAACATTTGATTTCCTCATTTCTGCAACATATTTAACTTTTTTTACGAGACACAGTATACACAAGATTATTGACAGAATTTAGCAAAGATTGCAAGTTGTCAGATTACACAAACTGTTGTGTTAGCACAAGCACCGAGTTTTCTATTCCGGTCCGGAAGGGTGGTTCTTCACTCTTCCTCGGGCTCATCCTCTTCTTGGAGAAGATTTTCTCTGTTGTCATGTGCCCAGAAGCCACGAACATCTATAAGCATGCTCGCAATGGTGCCACCTTGCTTGCAACCGAGAAGATCGGCCAATGTTATCCTTAGAGGGTCAGTTGGTTTCACCATATCCCAGATTTCATCTCTCACATCCTCAATACATAGCTCGTAGTTCCCGCCCTCGATCCATTTCTGGTGTACATCTCTGTAACAAACCAGTAGATTCAAATATCATTTTTATGCTATGCAAATGGGTTTTAGAGGATCACAATCACTTCAAAGAATTCATGAGAAAATTTTAGTTTCCTTGGGAATTTATGTTCTGTAATTTGAGACTTGCAGTACTTCCTTTCAGGACTACAAGCAGGAAATTACAGAGTTTTATATAGGAAGATTGTATCGGGTTACATCGCAGCTCTTGGATGTTCCCCTTCTTTGCTTCCATATTCAGCTCAAGGTAAACCAGAAGAAAAACTTTCTTGGGAAGGAAGTATTAAACAGAGTCCAAAACTAATGAAATGGCAAGAAGACCTTTTTTAATAAACACCGTCATAGTCTTTTATGCCTTACCAAATAACTACTTCCTAATTTTGACCTTAAGATATATTCTCAGGAAAAGAAAACAAATTACAACATCTCACTGACGCAGTATGTAATGTTTACCTGAAGAGTGTGTGAATATCGGCTGTTGTAAGGTATCCCCTTCCCTGAAGATCAAGGCATCTAAACAAATATGTCAAGCCTTCTGGTGCGTCTTTGTTCTCCAAGGCCAAAACAAAGTCAAGAAAGCTTTCAAAATCCATTTCTCGAGTATTACCACCACCACTTTTGCTGCGCCTTACATGCTCATCAAACGCTGCAAACAGGATAATCAAGCAATAAATTATTACTAAAATAAATTATGCACGTTAGAAAATGGTTTAGATTCTTTAGACTAGTCTTAAGACTCAACTGCCTTTATATCCATTTATTTTGGGTGTGTATACATGATTGTTGTATTCAGAAAATAGTTTAGAATAGTATTAACTACATCTTTTTTTGTTTTTTTTTTTGTTTTTTTTTTTTGAGATCAAGGGTATCGAAGACCCCACGAAAATAGTTTAGATTCTTTAGACTAGTCTTAAGACTTAACTGCCTTTATATCCATTTATTTTGGGTGTGTATACATGATTGTTGTATTCAGAAAATAGTTTAGAATAGTATTAACTACATCTTTTTTTTTGTTTTTTTTTGTTTTTTTTTTTTTTTGAGATCAAGGGTATCGAGGACCCCACTCCCCACTAAATCCCTTGAGGCCGGACACAACCCAATAGTACCAGTAGCCAACAAATGGTTGGGAGACATAGACTCAAACCTAAGACCTCTCCCTGAAGTGGATTTTAGGTGCTTTGCAAATAACCACTCTCCCAACCCTTTGTTGGTTAGAAATTAGAATAGTCTTAACTATCTTTTGGATTTTAGGTGCTTTGCAAATAACCACTCTCCCAACCCTTTGTTGGTTAGAAATTAGAATAGTCTTAACTATCTTTATATTATTATTCTAGTTTAGGTGTATTTAGATACATGATATCTGTATTTAGACATATGGAGTTGTTTTGGATCTATGACATTTTTTAATATGATAGAAAGAATTGGGAGAAGGGGAAAGGTGGTGCTGTCCATGATGGTCTTACTTCAGTTGGAAAAGTCAACACATCTACAAAGTAGAACTATAATAACTATCAACTATGAAAGTATGTTATTTGCCACTTTTTTCAAAGTCAGAAGAAATTGAAGTGTTTCATGACCCTCCAGGAAATAACGATAACTATACCTCTTCTTTTATGAAGATCCGCTAACAGAGAACTCTATGACGATGAGATGGTTGTCAAATCATGTGGAGCTACAAGTTTTTGTCAATATTTAGCTTTTAGACACGGTAAAATTTAGGCTTTACTACAAGAGATGGATTCTTAAGAGACAACTCAACTCAACTCAACTCAACAAATCAAAGCCTTTTACAACATTTTAAGAATACTAACACGTCTAAAATCCATGATCTATGTGAAGACATGTTCACACTAAAACAAAGAGATAATTAATCAAATTATGATCATTACATTAGGATGAATTGTTACTAAGTAAACCATAAAAAATTGATCTTGCTATAAAGAAGGTACATAGAGCACAATTTCAGGTATCTTTGCTTCTATATAGATTTGAATTCAATACTTGACGAATATCAGATTCAGGCAAATCAAAGGATTCCTACTGCAACACAGGGGAACGTAACCATACCTAATTGACCCTTCACCCACCTAGAGTTTTTACTCCTCCAGGAATTACCCTTTTCACTCATAAAAACCAATAGACTTTCTTGCCTCTTTAGTCTTTAATCTTCCAACCTCCGTCCTTGATCAGGTAGCTTACATCCTCCCTTCCCCCTTTCATATACCCAGCCACAGAAACCCCCTCACCTCCTCCAAAGACTTCTGTTAGCAAAAGCTGGAAAAACCATTTACAATTCCACAAGAATACCTGAGTGGGAAGCTTCATATCCCAAAACCACTCCCTCTGCCCTTAGGAGGGCCAGCTTTATCTCAATTCCATCAAATGGTATCTATGTGATTTCACAAAAATTAAAACACAGCAAAGTGTATAATAACTAAGAACCTGAGTCAATGACAGTATTTCAACATTAGCATGCATCTGTTGCCTCAATATTAGTTGTTATACATGCCTTCAACATGTGGCATCACTACCCTTCTTTCCGTACAATCACCCTCAATATATTAGCATTGAAAAGTCATCTACAAGCATTCCAACTTAATGGAATTTCCAAGCTCTAATTTGGTTAATAAATACAGCTGAATTGCTTGAGTAAAATGTATACACATTATACCTCAAAAAAATAAAAAATAAAATGTATATACATTCTTTTAAGAAAGTATATACATTCTTAAAAGAATTTGTCTACACATTACAACTGACCCTCAATTTTTTCAATCTTTCAAAGAGAAACAGCTTTACAAGCAAAGTATCATTTTCCAGAGTCTGACATGTAAATAAACACAGTAATGGGTCTTGAGGAAAAGGATATCTTCTAGGAAGAATGACGTACTGGGGTTAGAGACATCAGAAGCTTGAATTCTCAAAGTCTTAAGACCTAAATGCCCAATGCATGAAAAAGAGAAAAGAAATGATGCTGCAATTTCACAAAGTAACTTATTAAGAGTTACTAGAAGCAGTTCCTTACCCCGTTCAATGAAGATCTCTGTCAGTGTGCCATCTGCATACTCCCGCAGCTCCTGCTTGCTCAACGTCCCATTCATATCTTTATCTAGAGCGAGAAACATATCTGTAGAAAGATGAACAAACTAGTAAGCAACAAAAGACATGATCTTAGCTCCCCAGTGCAACCCAAACTTATCCACAGTAAACACTTGTAACTAACCTATCAAATTTAAATTAAAAAAAGGAAAACAGAAAAAGGCATCAAAACATTCATCTATTCCACCCGCATAGGATCACACACTCATAACCAAATAGTTGGATTAATTATGTTTTGTCAAATGTAATTCAGTCGCTATAGCAAAATAAATCCAAATTCAAACGCAAAAGTAAGTTGTGCTGACATTGGAAGGATGTTAGACATAAATCAACTTCTGTATCCCATGCAACAAGAAA